>JAJKKK010000149.1:0-22461 GCA_022432375.1 Nemania sp. FL0031 | reverse complement strand
TTAAATTAATATTAAAATAATATTTATAATATTATATAAATAAAAATTAAAACAATTAAATAAAACTATTATTATTAGCTAAATATATTTATAATATATTAAATAATAAAACAATAAATATATTATTATTTAAAGCAAATTATAAATTTAATTTAAATAAAACAATATTATATAATAATATTATAATATTTAAAATAGTTATATAAACAAAAAATATTATAAAGCTATAAAAAAAACTATAATAAAAACTATAATTTTTATAATATAAAATAAAAAATTACTAAAATAACTAAAAATTATTAAAGCTAATTTTTTAAAAAAAAAATAAAGTTTATTTTTTATAACAAAATATTAAAATAAAAAAACTAAGCAAAAGATTTAACTATAAATAAATTAAACTATTTAAAATTAACAAAATAATTTTAATAATTAACTATAAATTTTTATTACTAAAAAAAATAAAAATATATTTAGTTTTTTATATATTATTATTTAAAAAAACATTAAATAATACTATAATAAAAATAAAGCTAAAAATAAAACTAAATATTAATAAATATAAAATTAAAAAAATATTAAATATATATTAAAATAAAACTTTAATAAAATATTTAATAAAATAAAAAAAATATAAATATTTAAAAAATATATAAAAACTTAAAAAATATTTATAAAATATTATATAAAAAATAAAGTATTTTTATTAATAATATTTAAATTAACTAAAATTAAAAAAGTAAAATTATTTATTTAAATAAAAAAAAAACCTAGCGTAAATTAATTAAATTAAAAATTAGCAATAATAAACAAATAGTTTTATTTATTTATTAGTTAATTTTGTTTTTTTTTTAAATAAATAAGCTTTTTTATTGCTTTAATATTTTTAATACTATAATAAATTATTTTAACGTTATATTTTTTTAAAAAATTTTTTTGTTTATTTAAATAAAACAAACAATTAATAAAAATATAAAACTATTTATAAGCTTTTTTTTTAGTTTTATTTAGCTTGTTTTTTTTAGCTATTAAATAGTTATATTTTTAAAAAATTAAACTAAAAATATTATAAAAACAATATATTTTTATATAAAATTAATATTTTATAAAACTAGCTAAAATATAACAAAAAAAACTTTAAGTTTAATAGCAAAAATAAAAAAAAAATATATTAAAATTTAAACAAACAATTAAACTAGCATAAGCTATAATATTATAATATTATTATAAGCAAATATATAATATATAGTTAAATATATTATAAAACAAAAAAAAAACAATAAATAAAAAATAAAAAAAAACATATTATTTATTAAAAACTAAAAATAATAAAAAACATTATTTATTAAAAACAATAAACTTAAAAAAAAAAAATAATATTATAAACTAACTATAAAAAAGCTAATTAAAAAAGCTAAAAACAGCTAAATTAAAATAAAATATATAAAAAGTTATATTTTAGTTAAAAAAATATATATATATTATATATAAAATAAACGTTTATAAAGTTTATAAAATTAAAACTAATAAATATAATAAGCTTATATTTATAAAACTTATGTAATTTATAATAATAAGCTAAACAAATAAAATAAATAAATATATAATTAAACAAAAAAATTTTTAATAAAGTTATATTTATAAAAAAAAAAAATATTATATATAATAAAAAAGTTTTTTATATAATTAGTTTTTTTTTATTTTATTTATTAATTTAAATTTATTTAAAGTTTTTAAAATAAAAGCTATATTTTATAACTATTTATGCTTTTATAATATTATTATTTAATAAATTATTTTATATTATTTTATTTTAAAAATATATTTTTATTAAATATTAAAAAGTTTTATTATTATATAAACATAAAGTTTATTAGTTATAATATTATTAAAAGTTTTTAAAACTATAAACTTTTTTTAAGCTATTAAAAATGTTTACTTTAATTTAAAATATATTATAATTAATATATTAACTAAAAAAGTTAATAAAAAGTTTTAATATTTAAAAATAATATTAATAATATAATAAACTATTATTAAATATATATAATATTAATTAATAAAATTATTATTTAATAAATTATTAAATTTTTAATTTATTGTTTTATTACTTTTATTAATTTATTAAGCTATAAATTATATATTTTTTAAAAAAGCAAAAATAGTTATTTATATAAAATATATTATATTATAAATAAAAGCTATAATAATTTTTAATATTAATTTTAAAAATATAAAATTATTAATTAAAAAAATTAATAAAACTTTTAATTATTTTAAAAAATAAATTTTTAATAATAATAAAGCTTTTATAAATAATAAAGCTATTGTTTAATATAAAGCTAATAAGTTTATTATAAAATTAATTATATTAAAAAAACTAAAAAATAATAAAAAAATTAAAAAAGCTAACAAAAATATTAAAAAAATTATATTAAAAAAAAAAATAATAAATTAATATATAAGTTTTATAATTATAGTTTAATTTTTATTAAAACATTAAATATATAATATTTGTTTTTTTTTTATACCTAGTTATTTTTATATAATAAAATTAGTTATAAATATATAATTATTATTATATAGTTATTTTACTATATAAATAATATAAATATAATATAAATTTTTAATAACTTTATTAAAACTATTTTATATAGTTATTATAATAAGCATAACTTTAAATTTTTAGCATATATATTAAGCTAAACTTTTTTTTATTATAAATTGTTAGCAATATATAAAAAAAAAAACTAACACGTTTAATTGCTAAACTTTAGCTAAAAAAGTAACAAAAAAGTAGTTGTTTTAAGCTTGTTAACTAAACTTTATTTAATATGCTATATATATTTAAATTTAAATAAAAATATTTATTACTAACTATAAAAATAAAAAATAAACAAAAGCTTTATAAAACAATTATTTTTTTTACTTTTTATTGTTATTATTATAACTATACTTTTATTATTATTACATTTTTTATAACAATTAATATAAAAGTTTTTTTTAGTAACTTTTTTAAATATTATTATAGCTTTAAAAAAACTTATTACTATTATTACTATTAATAATATACTATAGTAAAACCTAAAAATATAGCTTTAGTTATAACTATTTTTAAACTATTAAAAGTAATTAAAAAATTAAGCTTATAAAACTTAAATAATTTTAATTATAATTATAAAATTTATTTTATTTTAATATATAACTTTATATATTTAAATAATTATTAATATTTAGCAATTTTTAAAGCTATAAAAAAATATAAAATATAGTTAAAACAAATAAACAAAACTAGCATTAATATTGCAAAAGTTAAAAAAAAAGTTTTTATTAAAGCACTTTAAAAAATTAACTAATATATAAATTTAAAGCATAGTTAAACATAATTAACTTATTATATAACAATAAGCTAAATAGCTTTAGCAAGCTAAATAGCTTAATAGCTATAGCTTAAAATAAAAGCATAACAAAAGCATTTTTATAGCTGTTATTTAAAGCTTAATTAAAAAGCATTATTATTATACAAACAAAAAAATACAAGTTTAGTATTAAAAAAAAAAGCTATTTTTAGCATTTTAACTTAAAGTTAAAGATTTGCAAACTTTATATAAAGAAAAAAGCATTAAAAGCATTGTTAAAAACATAAACTAACTAGCTAACTAATAAATTGCGGCTTAACAAAAAGCTAGGTTAGTTAGTTAGCAATAAACATTTAATTATACCATAGTACATAAAACATAAATCACTAAATAACTATAAATAAACTAAAGCCTATATAAGTTTTATAATATTATTAAAATATATAATATAAATATATAATTAAATTTTTTAATTAAATAACTATAATAGTTATTTTTTATTATTTAATATATAGCTATTATAAAAATAAAAATATAAAGCTATTAAATATCTTAAAAATTTAATAAAAAAAAAATATTAAATTTATTTAGCTAAATATTATAAAACTTTTATAGTAAAAAATTATTTTAATAGTTTAAAAGTATTAAAAAATTAAATAAAAGCATATTTATAAAAAAGCAAAAAACTTATTTAAATATATATATTAAAAAATTAATTTTTTTATATAAAACAATAAAAAAATAAATTAAAGCTTTATTATAATAAACTTTAAACTATTATTAATTATTATTATAATAATATACTAAAAGCTTTTACGTTTAAAAGTAAAAAACCTTTGTTTTTATGCTTTTTTTACTTATTATATTATTTTTTAATTTAATTAACACTTTATTACTTTTTAACTAACTATTATTATATTTTATTATTATAATATTTTATATACTTTAAGTTTATTATTAACTATATTACTTTACTACTTGTTAATTAATATTTTACTATTTGTTAATTAATAGTATATTAATATTTATTATTATATTAACAAAAATTTTATATAATTTTTAATAGTTTTAATAGCTATAACTAACTAAAATAAACCTAAAATATATATTAAAATATACTAAAATAATAGTAAACTAAATATTAAAATAATAGTAAACTAAATATTAAAATAATATAAAATAACTAAAATATATTAAAATATAGCTAATATATACTAAAATATAGCTAACATATATTAAAATATAGCTAGCATATACTAAAATATAGTTAACATACACTAAAATATAATTATAATATATTAAAATATAGTTAAAATATAGCTAAAATATAAACTTAATATAAGTACTATATAGTTATTTAAATAAATTTTAAAAATAACTATAATAAAAGTTTTAAACTATATAAAATTATTTTATTTTTTGCTTTATTTTATTATTATTAATATTAGCTATATTTTTTAACTATTATTACTATTATATTAAACAATTTTTTAGCTTGCTAAGCTATTTTTTTAAAAACATTGTTAGCTAAATTAATTAGTTTTTTAAAAGCTATTTTAACTTTTTTAAAAATATAAATATATAATATTATTTTAATTTTTATATTAAGCTAATTTAAATATAAACATATATTACATTTATTAAATTTTTTTGCTAATATTATTATTTATATTTAAAACTAAGTAAATAAATAAATAAATAAGTAAAAAAATAAATAAATAAACAAAAAAATAAAAAATATATTAGTATATTAATTTTAAACAAAAAAAAAGCATTTTTTAATTAAATTATAATAATAATAGCAAAAAATTAAAAACTATAAATAACTTTTGTTTTATTTATTTTATAAACTTATTTATTAAAAACAAAAGCATATAAGCTTTAAAGCTTTAAAAAAATAAAACTAAAAAATAAATATAATAAAAACAATTTATTTTTTATATATAATAATAATAGCTATTTTATATAAAGTTTTTAATATATTAGCAAAATAATATTAAAAAAAAATTAAGCTAAGTTATTAAAAAAAGTTAATTAAAAAAAAAATAAACTAAAATATTAAAAAAAAAATTATAAAATTAAATTTATAGTAAAAAAATAGTTTAAAAAAATAGTTATAACATTAAAGCTATAAACATTTATTTTATATACTATATAAAAATAAAGCTATAATATTTACTAAAAATAACTTTTTACTAATAATTAGCTAATATAAATATATAAGTTTTTAGAATTTTTTTTAGTTTAATTATACCTAATTAAGCACTTTTTAAATACCCGTTTACACCTTTCTTAAGTTATGAACACTGTTTAGGGTGCTACCTTAGAAAGCACATAGGGAAGTAAAAACAAAAATAAATAAACGTGCAGGTGGTATAGAGGTCACAGTAGAAATAGGTTACAAGATCTAGTTAACTTGTCACAGCAGTATCATATAGGTGGCAGATTTTTCAATATGATATAAGCAAGGTATAAGAACTAATTCAGCATGTATAAAACGGCGGCGCTAAAGAGGATGATGAGCTTCCTATCTAGGGCTATATAAGGGTTCTAACAATGACTGCCTGCCAGTCTCACTACTTGCGCCCAATCTTTGCATTTTAAGAGTGCTATTTCACAGCACTACTCACCCTTCGCTTCATGATGCCACCCACACGCCGCAAAGCCGACTCGCATCGTGTGTTGGCCGCTTACACACTGTGCCTTTTACTTCTTTTTTTTAAACGTATCACATTCATCTATCATATTGTCCTGCGCGCCTTGTACTCCATTAACTGGACCGCCCCCAACGTTTTGCGCCCCGCCTAGGCATCCTTTGTGTTTGTATCTAACCAAGACCCTTAGCTAGGTATCTAGTTACAAACCATCCTTTATCCCCTCCTTTCACGAAGACGATCCCGCGAGATTTTAAAACATCATTATTTGCGATCAGACTAGACGCTCAAACTGCCGCCGCCATGGAAGACCTTCTTAGTCTTTTCTCTGGACAAAATATCTTCGCTATCATCGTCCTCTACTATGTGACTCTTGCGCTGTACCGGCTGTATCTGCATCCCCTAGCCCGATTCCCTGGCCCAAAGTTGGCAGCCCTGACGCGACTATACGAAGGCTACTACGACCTTTACCAGAGTGGCCAGTATACCTTCAAGATATCAGAGCTACATAAGCAGCACGGTAAGAAAGACCTGCCTCCTATATCTCGAACCTCCTCGACTAATAAGCTTCTCCGGATAGGCCCTATCATCCGTATAAGCCCTCATGAACTGCACGTGAATGATGCGGCTTTCTTCGATACTCTCTACAATCGTTCGGAAGGAGTGTGGCATAAGTACGATTGGGCGGTTGATGCCTTTGCGACCAAAGGCGCTAGCATCTGGACGGCCGACCACACCCTCCACAAGAACCGCCGCTTGCCCATGAATCCCTTCTTCTCCAAGGCTAAAGTGTCGGCGCAGCAAGACATGATCATGAGACATGTCCAGGCAGCTCTTGGTAGGCTATCCCGCTTTGCCGAGTTGGAGAAGACCGTAGACCTCGGCGCCGCCTTCACGGCATTTGTGCGAGATGTTACCAACGAGTATATATTTGGGAAACACTACGGCGATCTTGAAAAAGAAGACTTTGATGCCGGAATGATGGTCGCCGCTCAGGCTGGTGGCCTTTTGTGGCGTACTACCAAGTTCATCCGCTTCTTCGGTCCTCTCATGAGGTCTATTCCGCCGCAGTGGATTATGGCAGTTTCCGATCCAGTCATGAAGGACTTCTTTCGTTTCATGATAGTAAGTCTTACTTACCTGATAGGTGGACTATTCTTAATAGCTGATGCGTATTGTTTGTACGTGCAAAAAGATCTCGAAGAATGATACCAAGAATCTCATGGAGGCGGCAGCATCCCCAGATGACAACAGCCCACGCACATTAGTACATGAGATTATACAGTCTAAACTTGCACCCTCAGACAAATTACTTGGGAGAGTATTTGATGAAGTGTCTACTACGACAGGGGCTGGCTTCGAGACGACGGCCGCCGTCCTACGAAATGCAGCCTTCCATATCTACAGCAATCCCAGGATCCTCCAAAGACTTCGAGTTGAACTTTCTACTGCTCCCAATCATGATTGTAAGACGCTGGAGCAGCTTCCTTACTTGACTGCCATCATCATGGAGGCCATGCGCCTGTCACCCGCCCTAGCCACGCGGAGTGCCCGGGTCGCACAGGATAAAGATCTCGTTTACGCGAACTGGCGAATACCGGCTGGTACACCCGTCGGAATGACGATACATTTACTTCATCAGAACGAACAACAATATCCAGAACCCAAACTCTTCAACCCGGACCGATGGATGGATCCCAACCCATGGCAGTTGGGCAACAAAACCTTTGTGCCTTTTGGAAAAGGAAAACGCAATTGCCTGGGAATGCAGTACGTATAGTTTACAACCCGCTATGAATAACACAGAGTATTAACGTGTATCAAGTCTTGCTTGGGCTGAGATTTACCTGCTGCTTGGTACCGTGGTGCCACGATACAACTTCAAGTTCCCAACAACAAAATCAGAGGACTTTTACGTTATCCAGGACAACTTTGCCCTCGTCACCCGGGGTATGGGAGTCGTCCCTGCTCTTGTGAGCGAGGTTACAGCATGAACCTCATACAGGAAAGATATGTTCTTAAAGTGGTTAAAGCTATTCCCATTGTATATAAATTTCATATGCATTAATCTAGCTGTAGTTAGAGTTATAATGAAGAGCCACTTTATAGTCTTAATACAAGTACAGCTAGAATGTTATAACAGAGAATTGAGGTTTTATTGGGTTAGAAGCTATCTCCGATGGCTATCTACCTACATACCTACCTAGGTACTTGAGTAGGTATTGGTAGGGGTATATAAGGACTAGGATCAGAGTGTACGTAGTACGGGTAACATTATCTACCGTTCATGGCGCAATGATTTGGAGTTAAGAGGGACCAACATCGAATTCGTATTCATAAATTCGACAGATCTTGAGGATGATGCGCCGCGCTATGTACATCGACATTCTTGTCTCTACTAGTACCTTGAGGTAGGTCTCTACGAAAAGGGGTTAGCTCAGCATGGAGCGAAACTACCCGCTGGCCTACATAGAGCCGCCTACCCCTCCCTGTGGGTGTAGTGCCATGTACATTAATATCCTTATATAGTACACGGCTGTAACCCCGTGTTAATGATGCTATATATGTTTTGCATGTAGGCTCGGGGCTTCTTGCTAAATGAAGTATCAACCGCCAACAGGCGGTGCCCATGCGTTTGTCATGACATGCACATGTCTTTGAGAACCAACTAAGTAGAGAACGTTTGTTAGGTACCTACGGTGGGTGCAGTCATCAGGCTTGGCCAGCTGGGATGATGGTGGACAGTTTTTGACAGCCACAATCGCGCCACCGCGCGCGGTCGCAGCAGCCAGTCCCCTGTATGACGCAAACTGCCGCTCAGCCACCCCGCCGTATCCCGCGAACCTCTAACCCATGCTACGGCCAGAACTACCTACGACCATTGGACTTCTGCTGCGCCACCCAAAACCCCCGTCAAGGACTTCAACTAGGTAGCAGTATGGTGTTGAAAGTTGCATACACGGGTCGAGAACGGCAGCGCTAGTACCTAACCAAGGTACTACGGGGCGAGAAATTAATGTTTAAAATCTATTGATAAGCGTAGCATTGTTGTATAGCATACTTGATAGATAATAGCACTTGTAGCCTGCTTATACGTACTTTGGTCGGGTCCTAGTAAAAGCTACCCCCTTCAGGTATTTTTACTTACAGGGTGCTCCGCTTGCCAACCAAAGGTACATCTGCTTTTTGAACCTATATATGCTGTATATGTATATTTTACGTACGTATAGCTTTTTAAATAGCTTTTTATATAGCTAGCTTTTTGTACAGCTTTTATAATTTATTATTTAAATAATAAAAAATAAGCTATATACGTATATTATTTTATTTTTAATTAATTATAAAGCTATAACTGTTGCGCAAAGCTTTAAGTAAACAATTAACTGTTGAACTTCTATGCAAGTATCTGACTTTGTTGTGGAGTCTGCCCAAGTACGTAGCCAGACCCTGGCTGGGTAGGTTTTTTAGGGGTATAGACCAGTACACATCTATGAGAGCGAACTGCCTACCGGATTGATTACTGTTTCATCCCGGCCCTGCCTAAGGACGCCATGTACCTCTAACTATGCATTGCGGCTGAGCTTATGCATGCAACCCAACTTACTTGACAGTAAGGGGGGTTAGGATGCGCCCACGCGTACGGCTGGAATATTCTGCAACGTGCTTATGCCTACCCTTTTTTAGATTTGCTCATGTGTATCGTCCTCTAACTTAGGTCTTCATGTTCAATTGTTTCTCGTTAGAATGCGTTTGCTAAAAACAGATAAACTTTGCAGATTGGAACTGGTCGAGGTCATTGAAAGTACAACACCAGCATATGCCATCTTATCGCACACATGGGGCGATGAAGAGGTTACTTTCCAGGAACTTCAGTCCCTTAGCCACCGCCGATGGTCTCGAGCCATTCTGAAGTCAGCATCCATGATCAAAGCCAAAAAAGGCTTTGTGAAGATACTGAATGCAGCGGCATTAGCGGCCAAAAATGGCTACCAGTACATCTGGATCGACACTTGTTGTATAGATAAAACAAGTAGCGCTGAATTGTCCGAGGCTATTAACTCTATGTATCGATGGTACAAGCAAGCGTGGATTTGTTATGCCTACCTAGAGGATGTCGAGTACGCTGGTGGCGATGCGTTTTACGAAATATGCCGAGATAGTCGTTGGTTTACGAGGGGATGGACGTTGCAGGAGTTAATCGCCCCAAAGGAGGTCCACTTCTACGCGCAAAACTGGGAATATCTCGGAAGTAAACTGTCAAGCCAAAGCGTACGCTCTTCACTCTCTAAAATCACAGGTGTTGATGCCCGGGTTCTTGAAAGTATTGTGGATCCGAAAGACACGAGTATTGCAACACGGATGAAATGGGCATCGCATCGACAAACAACCCGGCCTGAGGACGTCTCCTATTGCCTTATAGGGCTGTTTAATGTTAATATGCCTTTGCTATACGGAGAGGGAAAAGGGAAGGCTTTCGTTCGACTACAGGAAGAGATTTTGAAAGGTTCGAATGATCATTCAATTTATATATGGAGACAAAGTAACTTAAGCGCGAACGAAATTCTCTCCGGGCTCCTGGCCGAATCTCCTGGATATTTCTCTGAGGTTGAGAATTACAAACCCATGCCACCTTCGATTCTCAAGTCAAGTAACACTTGGAACATGACCAATCAAGGTCTGCAACTCTCCCTATTTCTGCAGCAATGTTTTGACGAGGGCGGTCTGCAGATTAAGGACGAATACCACGCCGTGCTAGAATGTACTATTCGTCGAAAAGATGAGGTATATTACCGAAGTCCAGCAATACGAGTGAAACGCGTCTATGGTGATCAGTTCGCTCGAATCAGACCTCACATCGTCGAAAGTGTTATTACTCCTTCTTTTGGTACCGACCAAGGCACTGGAGCATACGAAGTTTTGTTCGTGAAGCAGGCACCCCTGTACTCAATCCCAGAGTTTATGGTATCATTGCAACACACCCCTTCTCCTGGACTTAGTGCCGTATGGCCAGAAAAGAATTGGGATGAAGACAATGGTACTCTATTCACCACACTGCATGATAACCCTGTTTCTGGTTTATTTAGGTTTTCTGCTCCCTCTATTAGCTTCGGGATTGACTGTGCTGTTGGCTTGGAAAGAAAACTGGGAGGAGGATGGGGCGCATGGCATATTCTAAGGCTTTCAACAAATGAGACTCTAGACAAAGCTGTGAATTCGGCGAACGAATATCGGAAGTTGCTCGTGAGCCAGGAATACAGCCATGTTTTGGACCCGCCAGGTGAGCTGGACATACAATGGAGAGGAGAGGTGAGAGACCCACGATTCGAAATTACTATGAGGGAAACGGTTTTCCATGGAAGGTTATACCATCTGATCGAGGCGAAAGTGACCCCAGAGGCACAGCCGAGTAAAATGCTGGCTTTTGAGTTGTCAAGCAATTCCCCGTCAATCGGGCCTCATATTAGGCCTCCCGTTGAAGAACAACCAGTGCTATCTGCTGAAACATCTTCGATTTCAGAAGACTCAGACCATGAACTTACTTTCTGTAGTATACTCCACCCTAAAGCAAGCGTGTCGCCTTTCTAACGTACTCCAGGGCCTTCGTGGAAACCTCATTTTGCAACCTGTCGCCGGTTAACCAAAAAAGGGCGTCAAGGCTTAAATGACAACTCAAAAGCGATCAAGGCCGTACTACAACCTAAAATCGAAGATCTATTGGAAAGCATTACTACACCAAACTGGGTGGAGCATTATCTAAGTTCGATGGTAGACGAATCGACTGACGAAGGCAGGATCTTCCCAGTACGTTTAGCGTGGCCTTACAACCCATTCAGGGACATCGAGAAATTAAGAATTTGGGGGGAAAGCGAAGGCCAAACTCAACTCATGCAGGCTTGCTTAAATGGGCAGCTCGAGGATTCTGAGATGCGGGAGATAGCCGGGAATTCATCTAGGGAGTGGATAGATCAACTACTGAACTCCACCACATGGCTTGACTCTTGGCCCATTGGATCGCCCTCTTTCTCATTGGATTGTGGAGGCTTCAAACCGATTCACTGGGCAGCAGTCGGAGGCCACGTAGGAACCATCGAGACCCTTCTAAAAAACGGGGCAAATCTCGAGTCCAAAACGGCCAAGGGGTGGACGCCAATCGAGCTGGCTGCTCTCTTCGGACATTTTAGAGCTATGCAATGCCTCGGAAGAAATGTTAGATGGCGAACAAAGCGGATGGAGCTATTAAGTGTTGGAAAAAATGTCTTACACGAGTCTCCACTGCATATTGCTCTTTCACATGTGGCCACTGTCTCTGGATCGGAGGCAACTGCTCTTGTGGAGATATTGGAAGATATAGATGATCCAACGCTATTTCTCAACCCCAACTGTTACGGAGAAACGCCATTACACCGCCTTGTTGCAAGTGGTACGATTAACGATCAACAGTTTAAGAATCAACAATTGGATGATACAATCATGGGAAAGGTGCTGTGGTACACAAAGCAACTTCAGCTCTCAGAAAATTCTCTAGATCACGCGGGCAGATCGGTGCTTTGGCAAGCTGTCTGCGCGGGATCAATAAAAATTGTTGCTCAGCTTCTACATATCGATAAAACGCAAGTACTAGTAAGAGACTGGATGGGATTAACTCCCTTACATGTCGCCTGCCGCCTAGGACATGCCCAATTAGTAAAGATCCTGTTAGGATCCGGAGTCGATCAGGACGCCGCAACGATAACACCCGGCTTGACAGCAAGTCACTACGCAGCACTCTATAATCACCCCGAATGTTTAAGGGAACTAGTTAGTCACGGAGTAAATGTTCACAAGGAGAATGTAGGGTTGACATCATTTCGACCCATCCATCTCGCGGCAGCAAACGGGAATTCCGAATGTGTCGAGATTCTTCAAGAGGCTGCAGAGTACGACCCGAAATGGATGTGCACTCATTACATCCTTCGATTTGCAAACCCCCGAGGAGGGGCACCCGTTGATCGGCCTAAGCTGGTGCGATGCCATAATAATGTTAACGGTCTTGCTGCGAGCTTCCTAAATGCAGCGGCACCACCACCGTGCACTATTATCTCCTTAGAACTATCGGATAATTCTTCTGAACCATCACCTATGTCATCGCCAAATCAATTACCGCAGCTATTGCCAGAGACTCTAACACGTTTTTCTCCCGGGGTAAATGATATATTAGCACCGAGTCCTAGCTAGTATTCCATGCAAAACGATAGCGTGGTTTCAACAAACCGCTAAGCTTATGTCTTTGTTTTTAGCGAATGAGGTACGAGTGAGTGAAACAAAGGTTAACAATGCTCCTGAATTAGACCATAGTTAACTTTCGTTTCAATCATCTGTACCTCATTCGCTAAAAACAAAAGCATTTAATTGGTTAATCATTTCCACATCTTATACCAACAGGGGTAAAGTGCTGTGCCCAAATGCTCACCACCTAACCTTGCCGCTTTGGTCACCAACTTCAAGTCTATTTACTTTATGTACCTTACTATCCTACCCTGCGGCTGCACAGGCGTCAACGTGAGCTCGATCAAGTGAGTGCATGTAATGGCCCCCTCACTTGCTGTTGGAAACCACTGCCATAATGCCTCTCACCGACCTTGCGGTGACTGCCCGGCTGACAATGCTGCCACTGTTTGGCCTACCGTGCAGAAAATGGCCATGGCCCTGGCCGTGGCAGCGAAGTGAGAGTGTTATCAAGCGACTGCACCATACCTCAATCCGCTCCGCCCGTCCCATTTGCGAAATATCTGGTGTTGCCAGAATGTCGGTCGGAATCCTGCATCATGGAGAAGTCATCTTCCTGGACAATTTTGGGCTCCGTGCCACGGGCGGAAACCTGACTCCGGATTCGACAACGATGTATGGCATTGGATCGCTGACCAAGGCATTCACGGCGGTCGCCATCACCAACCTTCTCGACCATCATCCCAACATCACCCTCGATGAACGCTTGCGGGGTCAGGTTTCCCTCGGCGACTTTTTATCCCATCGCTCTGGGCTATTCGGCGACCTGTCCTTTGCCCTGCAGGGTCATTTCGAGTGCCTCCTGGCCAAGGAGCAGCTTCTGCCAACCGCCTCCCGCTTGAAAACAATAGCTCCAAATCGCCTCCAGTGGTCATACAATAACTAGGGTTACGCAATTGCCGGCGCCGTGATCGAGAACTGGTCGGGGGAAAGCTTCGCCAGGTACCTCGAGAAATCACTTTTGGACCCGCTTGGTCTCCAACACACCACCAGTCAGCCCGATTTCCAACTACGAGACAACTTTGCCAATACTCACATCGGGCCTAGTGTGCTCACGATCCGGCTCATCAAGCTTCCATGTGAAAACACGATAAGTATAATTGCGAATATGGTCGATGCAGCCAAATTGTCTAAGCCTAACCTCTAGGATCTTGCCGATCGCGTCGCATCTTATTTCGTCCCCACCATTCTTGGCCTTGCCCTTGTCGTGTTTGTGGCATAGGTTGCTGTCGGCATCCGCAGTGAAGGGAAATCTGCATCAGACTCGGTTGTTTAAGCAGTCACGTATGCCATTACCGTGCTTATTGTGTTGTATCCATCCGTAATCGGCTTAGCTGTCCCCATGGTTGTCGTCATTGCGGGGGGAGTTTCTGCTGATAAGGGTGTGGTATTCAAGTCCGCCGAGGCAATAGAAAATGCGTACAAGACTAAACAGCTCATCTCTGACAAGACGGGAACATTGACAGAGGGGAAAATGTCAGTCGTGGTGGAACGTTACTGCGTGGAAGACCAGCACGCCGTCGCGTCGACAGCTCTTGGTTTGCTTACAAACATCAACCACCCCGTGTCTATGGCGGTTGCAGCTTATCTAAAAGAACGGGATGTCACTCCTTATTACATCTCCGATGTTAAGGTTCTCACCGGAAAAGGAGCCCACCTCCGGGCTGGCAATTCGCGTTGGCTCGCCGTGACTGGCCATCCCTCTGTGCGAACAATACTGGCGGATGGCTTGACCGCGTTCTGCATCACGATCGACTCCGAGCTACGAGCCGTCTTCGGACTAAAGGACCAGTTGTGTGATGACTCCGCCTTTGTTAGGATTAGCAGACACACCTCCTTAGGCACACCTCCTGGTGAGACAAGACCTTTGTAGGAAGGTCCTGGAGGAGACCCTGGAAGGCTTAGGCTTTAGATGTGTATATAACCTAGGGATAGCCCTGAAGGTATTCAGAACCTTCGCGTGTCAATAAAGTCTTATTGCGCCCCTATAGTTGGTCCCCGACAGCCTCCGTGGTTGTAGAGCTGAAGAAACGTAATATCTCCGTCTCAATCCTCAGCGGCGACGACGACATGGCCGTCCGTGCTGTGGCATCAACCTTGGGCTTCGATCGCGAGAACGTCAGGTCACGATGTTCGCCCGCTGACAAGCAAGCTTACATCCGGAATCTCCTTGAGAATGACAGTGGCAAAAAAGGAAATCCTGTTGTCGTCTTTGTTGGCGATGGTACCAACGATGCCGTTGCGCTGACCCAAGCAACCATCGGCGTGCACATAAACTCGGGCACAGATGTCGCGCAGTCGGCGGCCGATGTTGTCCTCATGCGACCCTCGCTTGAAACCGTTATCACCATGGTGGTCACTTCCCGTTTTTATTTACGCTATAATAATTTTAATAAAAAATTTAAAACTATAGTTTATTTTTGTTGTATTTACTTGTAAACTTGTTCGCCAAAAAACAAAGCAATCAATTATCAGTCCTGCAAGGGAAAGAGGGGCAGTGGGCAAAAATAGCGTGTTTAATCTTTCAACTAAACCCTTTATGGAATTCATGCTAAATGGTGTGATTGAATACGAATGAGTTCATGACGGCAGATTTTTTCATTCCGCCATACATCGCGACATCTCTGTGCTCATGTCCACACCAGCGGGTTAATAAAAGTCTATGGATGTAGGCTGAGGCTTGAAAACCGCCCCCACAAGCAGCTGTACGGCTGCGTATTACAGCGAAGGAATTGGAAAAGATAAACAAGATGGACTCCCTGTCAGGATGGCTCAACCTCTGGCTTGGCGGCCTCGGAGGTCGGTCTTGGGAAATGTTCAAGGCAGGCTGGCACATGGGGTTCACGTCCTTCGGTGGGCCCCCAGTACACTTTACTATTGTGAGCTCTCGTTCCATTAATTAATTAATGATGGCATGCTTTTCCCACGCCCGTCCGACTGACCCCAGGGATGAGTGCCAGTTTCATGAAAAGTTTGTGCACAAGTTGGGCTGGATAGATGAGCAAATTGTAAGCCTTCTTTTCCCGATCCAAGGGACTATTGTGATTTCTAGGCGGAGGGAGAAAGTGCAATGCCACATCAGATCACCCAGATATCTGACCAGATACGATTCCTCTAGTATCAAGAATTATTCGCCGTATCCCAGGCGCTTACAGGGCCAGCCAGCACCAAGATGCTCTACTGCATCAATCTGATCCATGGAGGCTTCGTGCCAGCCGTTCTGGGCTTCCTAGTGTGGAGGTTAGCTTCCTATTGTCAAAGTTACCCCTTCTAAATTACCATGCGGCTATTTGATCCATGCTCACGAGTTAATAGTCTCCCCGGTGCTCTTAGTATGCTCGGCCTCTGTATTGGGATCTCCAATGTCGGTGAGACCTTGCCACGCGCTGTCTATGCGCTACTCACGGGCCTAAATGCGTCGGTCGTCGGCCTCATCGCCCTCGCTGCCACCAAGCTATCTCAAAAGGCCATTACTGACTGGGTGACGCGATGCCTCGTCTTTCTAGGCGGTGCCGCAGGCATCCTCTACAACGCTTTATGGTACTTTCCTGTTCTCATTATCTCAGCGGGTGCCCTCACTGTAGTTCACGACTTTCGCTGGCTGCATGGACCACTGCGGGTGCTGATGAGGCTTGTCAAGCGAGGCGATCGACATGGTGTGGATGTCAGGCAGGAAGAAGGTCGGGTTAGGGAGGAGATCGAGCCTCGCTCATCTGTTGATGAATTGACACAACTAGGCGCAACTGCTAGGACCACAATCACCCTCTTACCAAATCAGGCATCCGGATCCGAAGACCATGAGCCCCGCGTGGTGCCGTCTGATCGGCAGCTGAATATGTCTTGGAAAGTTGGATTAGTCATCGGCGGCTTGTTCTTCGTCTCCTTCATCGTCATCATCATACTGCGGGCTACTTTGCCAGACAAACCCGTGCTTTACAGTTTGTTCTCCAATCTTTACCTCGCGGGGACCATCATCTTTGGCGGAGGTCCCGTCGTGATCCCGCTACTGCGGCAGTACATCGTGGACGAGGGTTGGGTAACCCCCCGGGATTTCCTCATCGGACTAGCCGTTATCCAGGCCCTTCCCGGGCCAAACTTCAACTTCGCCGTCTACCTTGGCGGCCTGACTGCGGTGAAACTCGGATACAGCCCCGTTACAGGAGGTCTACTAGGGTACATTGGCATCTTTGCCCCAGGCATGATTCTGTGTCACGGAACGATGGGTCTTTGGGGTACGCTGCGAAGCAAAAGAGTTGTTAAGTCGGCTCTCAGAGGATTCAACGCCGCTGCTGTGGGTCTTGTGTACACAGCCGTGTACCGAATCTGGCAAGTTGGTTATATCGATGCCGATTTCGTGAACGGTGCGAGCCTAGAGAATGAGCCATTTTGGGTCGTTGTGGCGGCTGCAAGTTACGTTAATGGTGCGTGGTTTGGTTTGAGCGCTCCTGTGTGTATCATCCTGGGGGCGGTGCTAGGACTGATCCGCTTTGCTGTTGTTTCTTAGACCTGGAAATATTCGACTCCGAGGCATCTACTTAAGCATATCAAAACACTTTTGGAGTACAAGTAGTGTCACGGACTAAGAAATAAGGTTAAATATATGTTACGAACCAACTGCAAGAGGGCCAGTTAGGGAGGCCAGGAGCGGCTTAATCAGGACGGACATATAAAAGGTCATATTATAGTTAGAAAGATATATATGTGCTGCATATAAAAGAAGCGCTTATAAAGCTTGTTGTGTTAAAACTAACAAGCATAATAAGCAGGTGTTTATTAAGCTTATATGTTTTATAATAATAAGTTAAATAAATAAAACAAACAAATATATTATTAAATAAAAAAACTTATAATAAAATTATATTTATAAAAAAATATTATATGCTTTTATTTTTAATAAATAAGTTTATAAAATAAATAAAACAAAAGTTATTTATAATTTTTAATTTTTTATTAATATTATTATAACTTAATTAAAAAATGCTTATTTTTATTTAAAAATAATATATTATAGCTTTTTATTTTTTTGTTAATTTATTTTTTAATTAATTTATTTTTTTGTTTATTTATTTAACTTTTTATTAAATATAAAATTTTAGTATATAACTTTTATTATTATATTATTTTTTTATAATATATTTTAATTATAAGCTAAATAAAACAAAAATATATAATTTAACTTTATTAACTATTAAATATTATATATTTTATATTAAATATTTTTATTAAAAAATATAGCTATATATATAGCTTTTATTTTATTTACTTATATTTTATTTATTTTAAGTTTTAAGTTTTAGTTTTTATTTATTTTTTTATTTATTATTATTTTGTTTTTTTTATTTTTATTTATATTTTATTTTTAAATTTATTTGTTTTAATATTTTTGTTTTTTTAATTTTTTATTTTAATTTAATTTTTATATAAGTTTTAATGTTTTATTTAATAATAACTTAAATTTATTATTATATTTTTTTAAAGTTTTAATAATATTTAACGTTTTAAATATAGTTTTTAATATATTATTATATATTTTAATAAATTTAACTTTTTATTAAACTTTTTAGTTAAAAAAAAACATTAAAAAACTTTAATAAAGTTATAATAAATAAGTTTTTATAAAAATATTTAATTTAAAAAAGCTTATTATTTAAGTAATAGTTTTTTTAAAACTATTTATAACATTTATAAAAATAAAAAAAAGCTTTATTTTAATAGTTTATTTTATATTAATATTATAAAAAAAACTAATAAAATTAAATTTAAAATATATTATTAACTTAAATTTAATAATTAAGCTTAAACTAAAATAGTTATAATTTTTATTAAATTATAAAAACTTATATTAATAAACTTAAAAAAATAGCTATTTATTTAAAAAGCAATATATATATAAATTATTTAATATTTTATATATATATTATAATTATAATAATAATAAATTATAATAATAATAATAAAAAATATTATTTTATTAAGTTTTATATATATTATTTTTTTTAAATATTATTTAAAAAGCTTATTTTTTAATATTTATATATTAGTTTTATTTATTTATTATTTTTATTTATATATTATTTATATTTATATATATTTTTTTTTATTATTTATTATTTATATATTTATTAATAAATATTAAAATAGTTAATTTAAAAACTATTAATATTATTTTTATTTTTATAACTATTTATTTTAGTTATTTTAATAATAAAAGTTATAATAAAAACATATGTTTAAATATTACTAAATAAAATTATTAATATTTTATATATATTTAACTAAATATTTAATTATTTAAAATAATTATAATTGTTAACTTTTATTTTAATAAATTATTTAGTTAAATAAATATAGTTTAAATTTTAAACTAATATTTATAATAATATAAAAAAAACTATTTTAAAAAAATATTAAAATTAATTTTATATAAGTTATATTAAAAAATTAACTATTTAAATTATTAATTTTTTTAATATTAATATAAAAAATTAAGCTATAAAATATTAATAGCTTTTATTAAAATAAAAATTTAAGTTTTAAATATAAATAATAATATTAATAAAAAAATATAACAATTATAAAAATAAAAATAAAACATATTTATATTATATAAATATAACTATAATAAAATTATATTAAAATATATTAAAAAAATAAAAAAACGTTTTATTAATATATATTTATATTTAAATTAGCTTAATATAAATATTAAAATAATATTATATATTTTATTATAATATTTAATATTAAGTTAATATATTTTTTAGCTATTAATAATTTAATATTTAATATATATAACATTATATATAAAATTATTACTTATATAAACAATATAAAATAAAATTACTAATTTTAAATAAATATTTTAAAAATAATATAAAGTAAAATTATTAATTTTAAATAAATATTTTATAAATAATATAAAATAAAATTATTAATTTTAAATAAATATTTTATAAACAATATAAAATAAAATTATTAATTTTAAATAAATATTTTATAAATAATATAAAGCAAAATAATTAATTATAAATAAATATTTTATAAAAGTTAATTAAAGCTTATAAATATAATAATATTATTTTTAATACTTAGTTTTTTTTTAAATTAATATACTTTTTTAAAATGCTTATAACGCTAAAATAATAAATATTACATTTTTTTTTAAATTAATATATATATAATAAATATTAATTTTAGTTATTATATATTATTTTTAAGTTTAATTAATAATTTATTTTATTTTATTTTAATAAACAAATAAAAAAAAGTTTTTAAACTTAAAAATATATATTTTATATTTGCTAAATAATTTTATTTAAAGTTTTTACTTTTTTAAAATATTTATAACGTTAAAATAATAAATATTATATTTTTTTTTAAATTAATATACTTTTTTAAAATATTTATAACATTAAAATTATAAATATTATATTTTTTTTTTAAATTAATATATTTTTTTAAAATGTTTATAATATTAAAATAACAAATATTATAAAAAAAAGTTAATATTTTAATATTATTTTAATATATTTTAGCTTATATTTTATTATTTTTTTAATATATTTTAATATATATTTTATGTTTATTATAGTTTATTAAAGTTGCTAAAATTATTAAAAATAATTTATTAATAAAATTACGCAAAAAAAAAAGTTAAAAAAATAAAAAAAAAATATAAAAACAAAAGTTTTTTTATTATTAATTATAAAAGCTTTTAATATATAATATTTAGTTTTAGTTTATTATTATTTAAAATAATATTAAAAAAAAAACTATATTATAAAAATTTTTATAATTAAATTTATAAACTATATATAATAAAAACTATTTAAATTAAAAGTTTTTTTTAAGTTTTTAAAAAAAATAATAAAGTTTATATTATTTTATTATAATAACTATATAATATAATTAAATAATTAAAAATTTTTTTATGTTTTATAATTAAATAATATAATAATTTATTAATTATTAATAATTTATATTTTTATATTAATAATATTATAAACTAACTATAAAAAAGCTAGTTAAAAAAACTAAAAACGGCTAAGTTAAAACAAAATATATAAAAAGTTATAATTTAGTTAAAAAAATATATATATATTATATATAAAATAAATGTTTATAAAGCTTGCTAAGCTAAAAGCAATAAATATAATAAGCTTATGTTTATAAAACTTATATAGCTTATAATAATAAATAAAACAAATAAAACAAGCAAATATATAATTAAACAAAAAAACTTTTAATAAAATTATATTTATAAAAAAAAAAAAATATTATATATAATAATAAAGTTTTTTATATAGCTAGTTTTTTTTTATTTTATTTATTAATTTAAACTTATTTAAAGTTTTTAAAATAAAAGCTATGTTTTATAATTATTTATATTTTTATAATATTATTATTTAATAAATTGTTTTATAATATTTTATTTTAAAAATATACTTTTATTAAATATTAAAAAATTTTACTATTATATAAATATAAAGTTTAATAGTTATAATATTTTAATAAGTTTTATTTAATATTATAATTAATTTATTAAGCAATAAAAAATTATATTTATAATTTTAGCATTAATATTAAATATAATTATTTAATAGTTAAATTAAATATATTAAAAATTAATTAAGCTAAAAAGTAAAAATTAATAATTAATAAAGCAAATTATAAAT
Organism: Nemania sp. FL0031; assembly: GCA_022432375.1. Lineage (NCBI taxonomy): Eukaryota > Fungi > Ascomycota > Sordariomycetes > Xylariales > Xylariaceae > Nemania > Nemania sp. FL0031. Next base: position 510 of record JAJKKK010000149.1, on the reverse strand, counting down.
ATATTATTATTATATTATAAACTAAACAAACTAATATAATTTAATAAAAACTTAAAACAAGTATAAATATATTTTATATAAATATAAGCTTACTTAAATAACTATATAATTATAAAAAAATAACAAAAAATTATAATTATAGAAAAATTTTTTAAAAGATTTTTTTTAAAATAATAAAAGCTTAAAATATAAAAATATTTAAAAAATTAAAATAAACTAATTTTTAATAACTTTAAAAAGTTTAAAAAATAGTTTAAAAATATATTTAAAAACTTAAAAAAAAATAATAAGCTAAAAAAAAACTGCTAGCTATAAAACAAAAAAAATTAGTAATAAAATATATAATATTATTTAAACAAATATTATTTAAAACTTTATAAAACAATAAAAACATTATAATAACTATATTTTATTATAGATTTAAAAAAAAATTTAAAAATAAAATTTATTATATAAAAAAGATTTAATAATTTTAATAAATATATATTATAATTAAAATTATATAACAAT
>JAJKKK010000148.1:0-22696 GCA_022432375.1 Nemania sp. FL0031 | reverse complement strand
AAATATAAGTTTTTATAAACTTTTAAGTTAATTATTTAAGCTTTAATTATTAAAAATTTATTTAAATAATATTTGCTAAACATTTTTTGCAAAGTTTAAATTAGCTAGTTTAAAGCTTTTTGTTTTTTTTTATTTAAAATATTATAATAATAATTTGCTATATTTTTAATAATAAGTTTTTTATTAATTATAGCTTTTTTTTTAACGTTAAAATTATATTATTATATTAAATTTTGTTTGCTATATAATTAAAACACTTTAATATATTGTTAACTAAGTTAGTAATTTTTAATTAATATTATATTTTAAAGTTAAATTATACTAGTTAATAAATTTATTATACTAGTTATTTATAAAAGTTTTATGCTAAAAAGTTAACTATATTTTAAAAAGCTATATAATTAGTTTATATTATAAATATATATATAATTTTTTTTAAATATTAATGTTAATATTTACAACTTTTTATAATTGTAAGTAGCTTTTATTAGCTTATTGCTTATTATATTTTAATATTTGTTAGTTTTTATAACTAATATATAACTAATTGCTAGTTAGCGTTATATAGCTAAAATAAAATACTTAATATTATTTTAATAAATATATTTATTTTTATATATATTTTTAACTTATTATTTTAATAGCAAAATATAATTATTATTATAAAAGCTTTTTTAATTTTTTAAAAAGCTTTATTAGCTTTTTTTGTTTAGTAAAATATTATAAATTTTTTAGTAAAGCTTTTTTTAAATAAAATTATAATTAATATTATAATTTATAAATATTTTATAATAAATTTTTAATAAAAGTTTGCAAATTTTAAAAATATTTAAATATTATATATTAATTATAGCACTTTTTATTTTTAAATTATATTTATTTTGCAAAAATTTATTTTAATTTTTTTAATATTAATAATAAACTTTAAAAACTTTATTTTTTTTTTAAAAAACTTGCATTTAAATAGTTTAGCAAAAAGCTAATATTATTTTAAACATTTATAAACTAATTAAAAATAAATTTTATATTTTTTTTTTGTTTTTAAAAAAATAACTATATTATTTAAATATATTATATAAATATAATTTATTAAACTTATAAATATTTTATATATATATATTTAAAAAGTTGCTAAAATATTAGTTAGCTTAAATAATATTACTATATATTTAAAATAACTATATTTTGTTTAAAAAATAATTTTTTATTTATTTTTTAGTTTAATTTATATACAGTAATATATATTTTTTAAATTTAGCTTAAAAAATATTTTTATAAACTTTAATTAGTTTATAATTTTTAAAATTAATAGTAATAAATACTAGTTTTTTATAATAATTTTGTTTAACTTTTTATAATTAATATATAATTATATTATTTTATTTTTTTTAAGTATAAATAAAATAAATATTTTAATATTTGCTTTAAAATAATATATTTATTTTAAATGTTAGTTTTTTTTTAAATATTTTTTAAGCACTTTTTATTAAGCTTTTATAGTTAAATATATTAGTTTAAAAAATACTTTTAACTTTTCAATTAAATTAATTATATATTTTGCTTTTTATAATGCTAAAAAACTTTTTATGCTTTATTTAAAATATATATAATAAAACTTTTTTAAACATTAAAATAAGTTTATTTTAGTTATTTTTGTTTTAAAATTATTATTTATTTTTTTAAAAAATAGTTTTTTTTTAAGTTTTATATAAATAAAATTAATAATAAACGTTTATTTTTTGCTAATTATTATATTAATAAACTTTTTAAAGTTTAATTTTTTAAATTTTTTAAAATATTATTAATTAAATATAGTATTTAAAATAATACTTAGTTAGTTTATTTTTAGCTAAAATAAAAAAAATTTAAATGCTAACTAATTATACTTAATTGCAAAAAACATTTATATAAATGTTTTATTAATTTTTTTAGCATTAACTATTTTTAAAATAGCTTTATATACTTTTTAATATTTAAATACTTTGCTGCTTAGTTTAAAAAAGTATAAAATTAGTATATTTATTATATAAAGCTTTTTTTTTTGCTAAATTTTTATATATTATATTTATTTAAGCTTTTATATTTAAATTTATAACAATATTTTTTAATAATTAAATACTGTTTAATTATAATATAATTAGTACTTAAAACAGTTTATTTATGCTAAACGTTTTAAAACTTTTAGCTAAAATAAATTAAATATATTAAGCTACTTTAGCTTATTTTTTAGCTTTTTTTTAGTATTAAACTAAACTGTTTTTATTATATTTTAAATATATTTTAATTATTTAAGTACTAATAACTATATTTTTTATATTTAGCAATTACTTTTTAACTATTGCTTTTTTTATTTTTTATAATATTTTTTTGCTATATACTTTAGTTTATTATAATAATAGCAAATTATTAAGTTAAAGCTATTTATTTATTATAATTTACTATAATTTTTATTTTATTGCTGTTTGTTTTGTTTATAAGCTTAACTTTAAAAATTTTTTATTTAAATATTATTTATAAAAATATTATTTTTTATTAAGCTATTAATATATAGTTTTTTTATAAGTAGCTTAATTTTTTTGTTTTGCTACTAAATATTTTATTATTTTTTTGTTTTATAAAATATAATTATAATATTTTTAAATAAAACTTATTGCTAAATAAACATTTTTTTAATATTTTTTTGTAGTTTATACTAATAGTTAAACGTTAATTTAAAATTATTTTTAAATTAGCATTTTTTTTTTTAGCTTGCATACTAAAACTTGCTATTTTAAAAAAAATTTTAAAAAGCCTTGTTTTTTTTTTACTATAGCTTTATAAGTTATATACAAAAAGTACGCTTAAATAATTTAAAATCTACGTTTTTTTTTTTAATAAACTTTTAAAAGTTAGCTAGTATAGCTTATAACTTTAGTTTTAAATAATTTAATATATTGCAATATAATTTTTAATTAGTTTAAATATTAAATATAGTTTAGCTTAATACTTATATAATTTAAATAGTATTATTATGCTTTAATTTTTGCTAGTTGCTTTTTTTAATAGCTAATATTTAATTTTTAATTTTAGCTGCTATAGCTTTTTAAATAAGCTTTTTATAATTATAAACAAGCTTTTTAATATTATTTTTAATTGTTTTTTAATTAGTTATTAAATTTAATAACTTTATTAGTTATATATTTAGCTATATATTTTAGCTTATTAATTATATAGCTTACTATAGTATTTTTTTTATTATAAATATTTTTTAACCGCTAAATAGCTGTTTGCTTTTAAAACTTTTCTATAACAGTAATTATTTTAGTTTAAAATAGCTTAAAAAGTTATTTAGGTTATTTTTGCTTAGTAAATTTTTTTTTTAACTTAATAAATAAAAGTTGTTTTTAAATTTATTATAATTATTTTTTAACTATTTAATAGTATATAACTATAGTTATTTACTTTTTAGCTATTTAAATATTACATTATAAATTATATATATAAAAATAAAAAAGTATAAAAGTTAAATTTAATATTTAATTATAATAGCTTTGCAAAATAATATACTAGTTTTAAAAAATAATATTAAAAGGTTATTTTTATTTAAAAGATTAATTTTATATAGGATTTTAACTAAGTATAGCTTTTAGCTAATATTTGAAATATATTTGCAAAGCGTTTAATATATATAGCTTATACGGTTTGCTTTTTTACAATAAAATAATTAATATATATTAAAATATAGCTAAAATATAAACTTTTTTATTTAATTTTTTTTGTTTAATTTTTTTTAAAGTTTTAATAATATTATATATAATTTTTAATAAATAAAATTATAAATTAAATTAGCTTATAGTTAATATAAATTATATAATTATATTATTTTATTAAGCAAATTTTTTAAAATGTATATTAAAAGTTAAAAATATTTTTAATTTAATTAAAAAGTTAAAAATTTTTATAAATTGCTATTTAAATAAGTAAATAAACTATAATTAAATAGCTAAGCTTAAGCTTAGCATGTAAGTAAAATAGTAAAAAATAATACTTTTTTGCTACAAAAAAAAAAGCAAGCTATATAAGTTATATATAATTTAACTTTTTTTATATAACCAATTATTAATAACTATATATTAGCAGCTATAAATAGCTGCTAAGCAGCTATTAATATAGCTTTTTAGCAATATATATAGCTATTAATAACTAAAATTTATTATATACGGCTATTTTACTGCTTTGTTAATTGTTTTGCTAAGCGTAATACTGCTATAAACAGGCCGCTAACGTAAAAATATAAGCTGTTAATAGTTAATATAAATTAATATATTATTTAATATATAAAATATAAAAAAAACTTTTTAACTATTTGTTTTTTGTATATAAAGCGCTATAATAAAGCAATTAAACTTTACTACTTTTTTAAAAAACTTAAAAAAGGCCTAGTTTAGGTGGTTTTTACTATATATAGCTTATAAATATGTTATAAAGCTTTCTATAATATAGTTTTTTTTTTAAGTACTGCTTTAGGCAACAATAAACCTAAAGTTTAAACATTAAAAAAAAAAAAAAAAAATTTATAAATTATTTAAATATTATATATATTAGTTTATTATAACTATATAGCAATAATTATATATTTATAACCGACTTTATTGTATAAAAATAACTAGGTGCAAAAAAAAAGCAAGCGTTGCGCATTTAACGTTTTAATAAAAATTAAACTATAATATATTAGTTTATTATATTAAATATTTTTATTAATATATATAAAACTAAATAATTATATATTTATAACCGACTTTATTATATAAAAATAACTAAGTATAAAAAAAACAAACATTATATATTTAACGTTTTAATAAAAATTAAAATATAATAAAAAAAATATATATATATATTATATAATAATAACTATATATTTATAACCGACTTTATTATATAAAAATAACTAGGTGTAAAAAAAAACAAGCATTATGCACTTAACGTTTTAATAAAAATTAAACTATAATAATATATATTATGGTTTAATTTTTATTAAAACGTTGAATGTGCGACGTTTGCCTTTTTTTTACACCTAGTTATTTTTATACAATAAAGTCGGTTGTAAATATATAGTTCTATAATAATATATATATATTATGTTTTAATTTTTATTAAAACGTCGAATATGCGACGCTTGTTTTTTTTTTTTTTACACTTAGTTATTTTTATATAATAAAGTTAGTTATAAATATACTATTATTATTATATAATTAAAAAAAATATATATATAAAACTAAATAATAATATTAATATTGTTGTTTTTTTTATTTATAAATCTTTTTTTAAAATATATTAAAAACTTTTTAAAAAACTATTTTTTAAAAAATTTAAACTTATATTTTATTTATTATAAAATTTATATTTAATATTTAACTTTAGTTTATTGCTACTTAAAGCAATACTAAAAAAAAAAAAAAGCTTTAGCTTATTTATAGTTATTTAGTAATTTATGTTTTATATATTATAATATAATTAAATGTTTATTACTAACTAATTAACCTAGTAAGCTTTGCTACTAATACTTTACATTTTTATATTTATTAAAACATTTTGCTTTTAAAACTAACCGCTAAATTAAAACCTTAAGCTAAGCTTTTTATTAAGCTACAATTTGTTAATTAGTACTAATAACGCCTTTAACGCTTTTTTTTTATATAAATATAATAAAAGCTAAAATACCAAAAATAGCTTTTTTTTTTCGCATAGCAATAATACTTTTTAAATAAGCCTTAAATAGTTAATAGCAGCTATAAAAATACTTTTATTACGCTTTTATTCTAAGCTATAAGCAAATTACTAAAACTTATTAAATTATTTAGCTTGCTAAAGCTATTTAGCTTGCTGTTATATAATAAGTTAACCGATTTATATACTAGTTAATTTTTTAAAATGTTTTAATAAAAAAGTTTTTTTTAACTTTTGTAATATTAATGCTAGTTTTGTTTATTTGTTTTAATTATATTTTCTATTTTTTTGCAGCTTTAAAAATTACTAAATACTAATAATTATTTAAATATATAAAGTTATATATTAAAATAAAATAAATTTTATAATTATAATTAAAATTATTTAAGTTTTATAAGCTTAGTTTTTTAACTGCTTTTAGCAATTTAAAAATAACTATAGCTAAAGCTATATTTTTAAGCTTTATTATAATATATTATTAATAATAATAGTAATATTATTATAAAAAATATAATAATAATAAAAGTATTATAATAGTAGCAATAAAAAATTAAAAAAATAACTACTTTATAAATAAAGCTTTTGTTTATACCCTTTTTAGAAACCTAGAAAAGGCCTAGGTTTAGGTGGTTTTTACTATATATAGCCTATAAATGTGCCGTTAGGGCTTTTTGTAATATAGTTTCTTTTCTACGTACCGCTTTAGGCAGCAATAAACCCGAAGTTTAACCATTAAAGCTTTTGTTTATTTTTTATTTTTGTAGTATTTTTATTTAAATTTAAGTATATATAGCATATTAAATAAAGTTTAATTAGCAAGCTTAAAACGGCTATTTTTTTGCTACTTTTTTTGCTAAAGTTTAGCAATTAAGCACGTTAATTTTTTTTTTTTATATTGCTAACAATCTATAATAAAAAAAAGTTTAGCTCGGCGTATACGCTAAGTTTATTTTTATATTAACTTTAGTGTTTTGCTTTAGTATAATAAACTTATTTATACTATAGCTAAAAGTTTAAAGCTGCGTTTGTTATATAAACAGCTATATAAAATAGTTTTAGTAAAGTTGTAAATAGCATTTTTTCTATAATAGGCTTAATATTTAAAGTTATTAAAAATCTATATTATATTTATGTTATTTATATAAATAACTATATAGTAATAACTATATATTTATAACTAACTTTATTATATAAAAATAACTAAGTGTAAAAAAAAAGCAAACATTATGTACTTAATATTTTAATCAAAGTTAAACTATAATAAAAAAGCAATATTAAAAAAAAACTATATTATAAAGTGTTTTACGGCAAATTTATAAGCTATATATAATAAAAACTATTTAAATTAAAAGCTTTTTTTAAGTTTTTTTAAAAAAATAGTAAGCTTTAATTGTTTTATTATAGCTTTATACTATATAAATAAATAGTTAAAAGGTTTTTTTTTATATTTTGCAGTTAAATAACGCGCTAATTTTGCTAGCTATTAGCGGCTTATATTTTTATATTAATAGCTTGTTTTATATTTATATTATAGCTTAGTAAAATAATTAGCAAAACAGTAAAATAGCTAAATATAATAAGTTTTAATTATTAATAACTATATATATTATTAAGCAATTATATTAATAGCTAGCTAATAGCTATATATAGCTGTTAATATATAATTATTAATAATTAATAATAAAGTTAAATTTTAAAAAGCAAAAAAAAAGTAGTAAACTATATATAGCTTATATAGCTTATATAGCTTATTTTTTTTTATAGCAAAAAATTGTTTTTTACTATTTTAATTTATATATTAAGCTAAGTTTAATTATTTAGTTATAGTTTATTTAATAGTTAAACTTTAGGTTTATTGCTATTTAAAATAGTATATAAAAAAAAACTATATTATAAAAAGCTTTAATAGTATATTTACAAGCTATATATAGTAAAAACTACTTAAACTTAAGCTTTTTTTAAGTTTTTAAAAAAGTAGTAAATATTAAATTGTTTTATTATAGCGCTTTATATATAAAAAAATAAATAGTTAAAAGTATTTTATTGCGTTTTATATATTAAATAATATGCTAATTTATACTAGCTATTAGTAGCTTATATTTTTATATTAGCGGTTTGTTTATAACAATATTATATTTAGCAAAATAATTAATAAAGCAATAAAATAGCTAATATATAATAAATTAGTTATTAGTAGCTATATATACTACTAAAAAGCTATACTAATAGCTGCTTAGCAGCTATTTATAGCTGCTAGTATATAATAATTAATAATTAGTTATATAAATAAAAAGCTTAATTATATATAGCTTATATATAGCTTGTTTTTTACTTTTATATAAAAAAATTGTTGCTTATTTTTTTATTTGCTTGTTAAGCTTTAGCTTAAGTATTTAGTTATAGTTTATTTATTTGCTTAAGTAAATTAATTATAGTTTAATGTTTAAACTTTAGGTTTATTGCTGCTTAAAGTAATATTTAAAAAAAAAACTATATTATAGAAAGCTTTATAGCATATTTATAAGCTATATATAATAAAAACTACTTAAACTAAGCTTTTTTTAGGTTTTTTAAAAGGGGTAAGAAGTGTTAATTGTTTTATTATAGCGCTTTATATAAAAAACAAATAGTTAAAAAGTTTTTTTTTGCATTTTATATATTAAATAATACGCTAATTTATACTAGCTATTAGCGGCCTATATTTTTATATTAGCAGCCTGTTTGCAGCAATGTTATATTTAGCAAAACAATTAATAAAGCAATAAAATAGCTATATATAATAAATTAGTTATTAGTAGCTATATATATTGCTAAAAGCTATACTAATAGCTATTAGCAGCTATATCTAGCTGCTAGTATATAATTATTAATAATTAGTTATATAAAAAAAGCTAAGCTATATATAGTTTATATATAGCTTGCTTTTTTTTTATATAAAAAAGTTATTGTTTACTTTTTTGCTTTACATGCTAAGCTTTAGCTTAGCTATTTAATTGTAGTTTATTTATTTATTTAAATGGAAATTTTAATTATAGTTTATTTATTTATTTAAATAGTTTATAAAACTTATATTTAAATATAAATAAAAAAAAAATAAACAAAAAAAAATAAAAAAATATTAATATATTATTTTTAAATAAAAAAATATTTTTTAATTAAGCTATAATAATAATAATAATAAATTAAAAACTATAAATAACTTTTGTTTTATTTATTTTATATTTGATTTATTATAGTTTAATTCTTATTAAAACGTCGAATGCATAACGCTTGCTCTCTCCTTGCACCTAGTTATTTTTATACAATAAAGTCGGTTGTAAATATACAGTTATTGCTATATAGTTATTTTACCACATAAGTAACACGAATACAATATAGATCTTTAACAACTCTATCGAAACTTATATTTGATTTATTAAAAATAAAAATAATAAAACTAAAAATTTTTATTTTTTTTTTATTTTTTTTTTATATTTATATATAATTAATTATTAATTATATATTTATAACCAATTTTTTTTTATATAAAAATAACTAAGTATAAAAAAAAAGCAAACGTTATATATTTAATATTTTAATAAAAATTAAAATATAATAAAATATAATATATAATTAATTATTAGTTTAATAAATAATTTTATTTATTTTTTAATTGTTAAATTAAATAATTAACTTTAGTTTTAATTATTTATTTAAATAATTAATTTTAGTTTTAATAAAAAATAAAATTAAAACTAAAGCTAATTATAAATTTGCTATTTAAGCAAATAAATAAACTATAACCAAATAGCTAAGCTTAAGCTTAACATATAAATAAAATAGTAAAAAATAATACTTTTTTGCTATAAAAAAAAAAGCAAGCTATATAAGCTATATATAGCTTAACTTTTTTTATATAATTAATTATTAATAACTATATACTAGCAGCCGCAAATAGCTGCTAAGCGGCTTTTAATATAACTTTTTAATAATATATATAGCTACTAACAATTAAAACTTATTATATATAGCTATTTTATTGCTTTGCTAATTATTTTATTAAATGTAATATTATTATAAACAAGCTGCTAATATAAAAATATAAGCTATTAATAGCTAGTATAAATTAGTATATTATTTAATATATAAAGTATAAAAAAAACTTTTTAATTATTTATTTTTTATATATAAAATATTATAATAAAGCAATTAAATTTTACTATTTTTTTTAAAAAAAACTTAAAAAAAAGCTTAGTTTAAATAGTTTTTACTATATATAGCTTATAAATATGCTATAAAGCTTTTTATAATATAGTTTTTTTTTTAAATACTGCTTTAAACAATAATAAACCTAAAGTTTAAATATTATTAATATTAATAGTTAAACTTTAAGTTTATTATTGTTTAAAACAATATTTAAAAAAAATTATATTATAAAAAGCTTTATAATATATTTATAAGCTATATATAATAAAAACTATTTAATGTTTAAACTTTAGGTTTATTGCTATTTAAAACAATACTTAAAAAAAAAACTATATTATAAAAAGTTTTATAGTATATTTATAAGCTATATATAATAAAAACTATTTAAACTAAGCTTTTTTTAAGTTTTTTAAAAAAAAATAATAAAGTTTAATTATTTTATTATAATGCTTTATATATAAAAAATAAATAGTTAAAAATTTTTTTTTGCGCTTTATATATTAAATAATATGCTAATTTATATTAGCTATTAGCAGCTTATATTTTTATGTTAGCAGCTTATTTATAGTAATATTATACCTAGTAAAATAATTAACAAAGCAGTAAAACAGCTATATATAATAAGTTAGTTATTAGTAGTTATATATACTGCTAAAAGCTATACTAATAGCTGTTAACAGCTATATATAGCTATTAGTATATAGTTATTAATAATTGGTTATATAAAAAAAACTAAACTATATATAGCTTATATATAGCTTGCTTTTTTTTTGTATAAAAAGGTTGTTGCTTATTTTTTTGCTTTATATATTAAGCTTTAGCTTAGCTATTTAATTGTAGTTTATTTACTTGCTTAAGTAAAATAATAAAAACTATTTAAACTAAGCTTTTTTTAAATTTTTTTTTAAAAAAAGTTAGCTTAAATTATTTTATTATAATGTTTTATATAAAAAACAAATAGTTAAAAAGTTTTTTTTGCGTTTTATAAATTAACTAATATATTAATATTTTGCTAGCTATTAATAGCTTATATTTTTATATTAATAGCTTATTTATAGCTATATTATGTTTAATAAAACAATTAATAAAGCAATAAAATAGTTAAATATAGTAAGTTTAAATTATTAATAGCTATATATACTACTAAGCAACTAAACTAATTGTTAGCTAACAGCTATATATAGCTATTAATATATAATAATAAATATATAATAATAAAAAAAAAGTTAAGCTATATATAGCTTATATAGCTTGTTTTTTTTTTGCAGCAAAAAAATATTGTTTTTTATTATTTTGCTTATATGCTAAGCTTAAGCTTAGCTATTTAATTATACTTTATTTATTTGTTTAAATAAAAAAGCTAATTATAAATTTAATTATATATATATTATATATAAATTTTAATTTATTTATAATTATTTAATAGTTAAACTTTAGGTTTTATTGTTGCTTAAAACAATACTTAAAAAAAAAACTATATTATAAAAAGCTTTATAGCGCATTTATAAGCTTTTTTTAGGTTTTTTTAAAAAAAAAGGTTAGCTTAAATTGCTTTATTACAGCGCTTTATATAAAGGACAAATAGTTAAAAAGTTTTTTTTGCGCTTTATAAGTTAATTAACGCGCTAATATTTTGCTAGCTGTTAGCGGCTTGTATTTTTGCGTTAGCAGCCTATTTATAGCTATATTGCGCCCAGCAAAACAATTAGCAAAGCAAAAAATAGCTATATATACTGTTAAGCAGCTAAACTAATTACTAGCTAGCAGTTATATATAGCTGCTAGTATATAGTAGTAAAGTATATAGTAATAAAGTTAAAAATAACAAAAAAAAAAGTAGTAAGCTATAAGTAGCTTATATAGCTTGCTTTTTTTTGCGGCAAAAAAGTTGTTTTTTATTATTTTAGCTTGCATGCTAAGCTAGGCTTAGCTATTTAGTTGCAGTTTAACTACTTATTTAAGTGGTTTATTTATAGTTATTTAATAATTTATATTTTATATATTATAATATAATTAAATATTTATTATTAATTAATTAATTTATTAAGCTTTTTATTAAGTTATAATTTATTAATTAATTATTAATAATATTTTTAATGTTTTTTTTTTATATAAATATAATAAAAGCTAAAATATTAAAAATAGCTTTTTTTTTATATAATAATAATATTTTTTAATTAAGCTTTAATAGCTATAAAAATATTTTATTATATTTTTATTTTAAGCTATAATTAAATATTAAATTATTTAGTTTATTATTATATAATAAATTAATTATACTATTAATATTTAGGCTTTAGCCTATTTATAGTTACTTAGTGATTTGTATTTTATATACTATAGTATAATCGGATGTTTATTGCTAACTAACCAACCTACTAAGCTTTCTGTTAAGCTGCAATTCTTAATAACGCTTTTAACACCTTTTTTTTTATATAAATATAATAAAAGCTAAAACGCCAAAAATAGCTTTTTTTTTTGTATAGCAATAACGCTTTTTAATTAAGCTTTAAACAGTTAGCTATTAAGCTATTTAGCTTGCTGTTATGCAACAAGTTAACTAATTTATATATTGGTTAATTTTCTAAAGTGCTTTAATAAAAACTTTTTTTTTAATTTTTGCAAGCTTAACTTTTTTTATTACGTTTTAGTTTATTTTAGTTTTTTAGTTTATTTTAAGTTTTGTTATAATTTTATTAAATTTTAAGTATTTAAAATTATTTAAATATGCTAATATATATATAATAAAAAAATTAAACTTTTAATTGTAGTTAAATTTATTTATATTTTAAGTATTAAAACTTTTAATTATTTTTAGCAATTTAAAAATAGTTTTAGCTAAAGTTTTGCTTTAAAGGCTTGCTATAGTTGTTAATGGTAGTAGTAGTAATAGTGTTATTATAAAGCATATAATAGTAATAAAAATATTATAACAGCAGTAATAAAAAGTAAAAAAAATAACTGCTTTATAAAGCTTTTGCTTACTTTTTATTTTTATAGCATTTTTATTTAAATTTAAATATATGTAGCATATTAAATAAAGTTTGGTTAGCAAGCTTAAAATAGCTATTTTTTTGCTACTTTTTTTGCTAAAGTTTAGCAATTAAGCGTGTAATAAAGAAAAGTTTAGCTTAACGTATATATTAGGTTTGTTTTTAAGTTTAAAGCTATGCTTGTTATATAAATAGCTATATAGAATAGTTTTAGTAAAGTTGTTAGAAATCTATATTATATTTATATTATTTATATAAATAACTGTATAGTAATAACTGTATATTTATAACTAACTTTATTATATAAAAATAATTAAGTATAAAAAAAAAGCAAGCATTATATATTTAATATTTTAATAAAAATTAAACTATAACTATAATATTATTAGCATTTAATTATATTTTAAATTTATATATTAATTAATTTTTTAAAAAGCTTTAATAAAAACTTTTTTTTTAACTATTATAATATTAATATTAATTTTGTTTATTTTTTAATTATATTTTATAAGCTATTTAAATAAATAAATAAACTATAATTAAATAGCTAAAAGTTTTAGTTTATTTATAATTATTTAATAATTTATATTTTATATATTATAATATAATTAAATGTTTATTATTAACTAATTAACCTAGCTTTTTATTAAGCTGCAATTTGTTAGTTAGTTAAAGCTAAAATGCTACAAATAGCTTTTTTTTTTATATAGTAATAACGTTTTTTAATTAAGCTTTAAATAGCAGCCGCAAAAATGTTTTTGTTATATTTTTATTTTAAGCAATAGTTATTAAGCTATTTAGCTTACTATTAAATAATAAATTAACCGATTTATATATTAGTTAATATTTTAAAATGTTTTAATAAAAATTTTTTTTTTCGATTTTTATAAGCTTAACTTTTTTTACTATGTTTTAGTTTATTTTAGCTTTTTAGTTTATTTTAAGTTTTATTATAGCTTTATTAAATTTTAAGTATTTAATAGTTAAACTTTAAGTTTATTACTGCTTAAAACAATATATAAAAAAAAAACTATATTATAAAAAACTTTAATAATATATTTATAAGCTATATATAATAAAAACTATTTAAACTTAAGCTTTTTTTAAGTTTTTAAAAAAAGTAATAAATGCTAAATTATTTTATTATAATGTTTTATATATAAAAAAATAAATAGTTAAAAATGCTTTTCCATTTAAACAAGTAGATAAACTGCAACCAAATAGCTAAGCCGAAGCTTAGCAAGCAAACAAGAAAGTAAGCGACAACCTTTTTGTACAAAAGTAGGGCAAACTATATATAAGCTATATATAGCTAAGCTTTTTGCTTATATAACCGATTACCGATTATTGTATACTAGCAGCTGCAAACAGCCGCTAAGCGGCTATTAGTATAGCTTTTTAATAATATATATAGCTGCTAATAACTAACTTATTGTATATTGGCTATTTTATTGCTTTATTAATTGTTTTGCTAAACGTAATACTGCTGCAAACAGGCTGCTAATATAAAAATATAAGCTGCTAATAGCTAGCATAAATTAGTGCATTATTTAACATATAAAATATAATAAAATATTTTTAACTATTTGTTTTTTTATATATAGAATATTGCAATAAAACAATTTAGCACTTACTATTTTTTTTAAAAACTTAAAAAAAGCTTAAGTTTAAATAGTTTTTATTATATATAGCTTATAAATATGCTATTAAAGCTTTTTATAATATAGTTTTTTTTTTATATACTGCTTTAAGCAGCAATAAACCTAAAGTTTAACTATTAAATATAGTTTTTTTTTAAATATTAATATTAGTATTTATAATTTTTTATAATTATAAATAGCTTTTATTAGCTTATTGTTTATTATATTTTAATATTTGTTAGTTTGTATAATTAATATATAATTAGTTGTTAGTTAGTATTATATAATTAAAATAATATATTTAATATTATTTTAATAAATATATTTATTTTTATATATATTTTTAACTAGTTATTTTAATAATAAAATATAATTATTATTATAAAAACTTTTTTAATTTTTTAAAAAGTTTTATTAGTTTTTTTTATTTAATAAAATATTATAATTTTTTTAATAAAGCTTTTTTTAAATAAAATTATAATTAATATTATTATAGTTTAATTTTTATTAAAATGTTAAATATATAATGCTTTTTTTTTTTTTATACTTAGTTATTTTTTATAAAAAAAATAAACTATATATGCTAAACGTTTTACGAACATATTTTAAATATTAGCTAAAAGCTATACTTAGTTAAAATTTTATATAAAATTAATTTTTTAAATAAAAATAACTTTTTAATATTATTTTTTAAAACTAGTATATTATTTTATAAAACTACTATTATTATGGTTTAATTTTTATTAAAACGTTAAATGTATAATGCTTGCTTTTTTTTTGTACCTAGTTATTTTTATATAATAAAGTTGGTTGTAAATATATAGTTTTTATAAAACTACTATAATTAAATACTAAATTTAACTTTTATATTTTTTTTTATTTTTATATATATAATTTATAATATAATATTTAAATAGCTAAAAAATAAGCAATTATAATTATATATTGCTAAACAGTTAAAAAACAATTATAATAAGCTTAAAAATAATTTTTATTTATTAAATTAAAAAAAAAATTTATTAAGCAAAAATAACCTAAATAACTTTTTAAGCTATTTTAAACTAAAACGGCTATTGTTATAAAAAAGTTTTAAAAACAAACAGCTATTTAACAGTTAAAAAATGTTTATAATAAAAAAAATACTATAATAAACTATATAATTAATAAGCTAAAATATATAGTTAAATATATAACTAATAAAATTATTAAACTTAATAATTAGTTAAAAAATAATTAAAAATAATATTAAAAAGCTTGCTTATAATTATAAAAAGCTTATTTAAAAAGCTATAATAGCTAAATTAAAAATTAAATATTAATTATTAAAAAAAATAACTAATAAAAGCTAAAATATAATAATATTATTTAAATTATATAAATATTAAGCTAAACTATATTTAATATTTAAACTAATTAAAAATTATATTATAA
Source organism: Nemania sp. FL0031 (assembly GCA_022432375.1). Lineage (NCBI taxonomy): Eukaryota > Fungi > Ascomycota > Sordariomycetes > Xylariales > Xylariaceae > Nemania > Nemania sp. FL0031. The sequence continues at coordinate 6,742 of JAJKKK010000148.1, read as the reverse complement.
TATATTAAATTATTTAAAACTAAAGTTATAAATTATACTAGCTAACTTTTAAAAGTTTATTAAAAAAAAAAAAACGTAAATTTTAAACTATTTAAATATATTTTTTATATATAATTTATAAAGCTATAATAAAAAAAAAACAAAGCTTTTTAAAAAAATTTTTTAAAATAATAAGTTTTAATATATAAACTAAAAAAAAAATGCTAATTTAAAAATAATTTTAAATTAATATTTAATTATTAGTATAAGCTATAAAAAAATATTAAAAAAACGTTTATTTAGCAATAAGTTTTATTTAAAAATGCTATAATTATATTTTATAAAATAAAAAAACAGTAAAATATTTAATAATAAAATAAAAAAATTAAGCTATTTATAAAAAAACTATATATTAATAGCTTAGCAAAAAGTAATATTTTTATAAATAATATTTAAATAAAAAATTTTTAAAGTTAAGCTTATAAACAAAACAAATAGTAATAAAACAAAAATTATAGTAAATTATAATAAATAAATAGTTTTAATTTAATAATTTGCTATTATTATAATAAGCTAAAATATATAGCAAAAAAATGCTATAAAAAATAAAAAAAATAATAGTTAAAAAATAATTACTAAGTATAAAAAATATAGTTATTAATATTTAAACAATTAAAATATATTTAAAATATAATAAAAATAGTTTAGTTTAATATTAAAAAAAAGTTAAAAAGCAAACTAAAATAGCTTAATATATTTAATTTATTTTAGCTAAAAATTTTAAAATATTTAATATAAATAAACTATTTTAAATATTAATTATATTATAATTAAATAACGTTTAGTTATTAAAAAATATTATTATAAATTTAAATATAAAAGTTTAAATAAATATAGTATATAAAAACTTAATAAAAAAAAAGCTTTATATAATAAATATATTAATTTTATATTTTTTTAAACTAAATAATAAAATATTTAAATGCTAAAAAACATATAAAGCTATTTTAAAAATAATTAATACTAAAAAAATTAATAAAACATTTATATAAATATTTTTTATAATTAAACATAATTAATTAATATTTAAGTTTTTTTTTATTTTAGCTAAAAATAAACTAACTAAATATTATTTTAAATATTATATTTAATTAATAATATTTTAAAAAATTTAAAAAATTAAACTTTAAAAAGTTTGCTAATATAATAATTAGCAAAAAATAAACGTTTATTGCTAATTTTACTTATATAAAACTTAAAAAAAAACTACTTTTTAAAAAAATAAACAATAATTTTAAAATAAAAATAACTAAAATAAATTTGCTTTAGTGCTTAAAAAATTTTACTATATATATTTTAAATAAAGCATAAAAAGTTTTTTAATATTATAAAAAGCAAAATATATAATTAACTTAATTAAAAAAGCAAAAGTATTTTTTAAGCTAATATATTTAATTATAAAAGCTTAATAAAAAGTGTTTAAAAAATATTTAAAAAAAAACTAACGTTTAAAATAAATATATTATTTTAAAACAAACGTTAAAATATTTATTTTATTTATACCTAAAAAAAATAAAACAATATAATTATATATTAATTATAAAAAATTAAACAAAATTATTATAAAAAACTAATATTTATTACTATTAATTTTAAAAATTATAAACTAATTAAAGTTTATAAAAATATTTTTTAAGCTAAACTTAAAAAATATATATATTATATATAAATTAAACTAAAAAATAAATAAAAAACTATTTTTTAAATAAAATATAGTTATTTTAAATATATAATAATATTATTTAAGCTAATTAATATTTTAGCAACTTTTTAAATATATATATATAAAGCGTTTATAGTTTAATAAATTATATTTATATAATATACTTAAATAATATAGTTATTTTTTAAAAAATAAAAAAAAAATATAAAACTTATTTTTAATTAGTTTATAAACGCTTAAAATAGTATTAGCTTTTTATTAAACTATTTAAATATAAGTTTTTTTTAAAAAAAATAAAGTTTTTTAAAGTTTATTATTAATACTAAAAAAATTAAAATAAATTTTTACAAAATAAATATAATTAAAAAATAAAAAACGCTATAATTAATATATAATATTTAAATATTTTTAAAATTTATAAACTTTTATTAAAAGTTTATTGCAAAATATTTATAAATTATAATATTAATTATAATTTAATTTAAAAAAAACTTTATTAAAAAACCTTATAATATTTTGCTAAATAAAAAAAATTAATAAAGCTTTTTAAAAAATTAAAAAAGCTTTTATAATAATAATTATATTTTGCTATTAAAATAATACGTTAAAAATATATATAAAAATAAACATATTTATTAAAACAATATTAAATATATTATTTTAGCTATATAATGCTAACTAGCAACTAGTTATATATTAATTATAAAAGCTAACAAATATTAAAATATAATAAGCAATAAGCTAATAAAAGCTATTTATAATTATAAAAAATTATAAATATTAATATTAATATTTAAAAAAAACTATATATATATTTATAATATAAACTAACTATATAGCTTTTTAAAATATAGTTAACTTTTTAATATAAAATTTTTATAAATAACTAGTATAATAAGTTTATTAACTTAGTATAAGTTTAACTTTAAAATATAATATTAGCTAAAAACTATTAATTTAGCTAATAATATATTAAAATGTTTTAATTATATAGCAAATAAAATTTAATATAGCAATATAATTTTAACGCTAAAAAAAAAGCTATAATTAATAAAAAATTTGCTATTAAAAATATAATAAATAATTACTATAATATTTTAAATAAAAAAAAATAAAAAGCTTTAAACTAGCTAGTTTAAACTTTGCAAAAAATATTTAGTAAATATTATTTAAACAAATTTTTAATAACTAAAGCTTAAATAGCTAATTTAAAAGCTTATAAAAATTTATATTTTTATTATATAACTATAAATTACTTTTAAAAAATAAAAAGCAAAAAGTACTATTATAAATATTTAGTTTATAAAATATATATAGCTATATTAATATATATATTAGCAGTAACTAAATTAACTTAAAAATAAACTAATTAAATTATAATTATATTATAAATAATTAATATTAAAGCTATTATTTATAACTAATATATTTTATACTTTATAGCTAAAAAATTAGCTAAAAATAAAATAGTATTTTATTTAAAAGCTTTTAAAAAGTTTTATAAAATAATTAAAAAACTATAAACTAAAAATTTTAACTTTATAGTTTTAATAAAAATTACTAGCTAATAAGTTAATATTTATAAAAAATATTATATAAACTAAAAAAAAACTTTTTTATTTAAAAACTAATTAATAATTTTAAGCTAAAAAGCACTAATTAAATAAATTATTAGTTAATATTATAATAACTTTAAAGCTAGTTATATAAAAAAAAATAAAACTATAAAATTAATTAAATAAAAATTTTACTAAAAAAAACTTAAATAAAACATTTATAATTATATTGCTAAATACTAAGCTTATAATAGTATAAAAAAGCTAAAATATAAGCTATATAAAAAACTATAATTTTTTTTATTATTAAATTAACTATTTTAAAAAATTAGTTTAAATTTTATAATAAAGCTATTTTTATATAATAAAGCTAATAGTATAAAATATAACGCAATTTTAATAATTATTAACTAGTTTATAAAAATAGCACTATTTTTTTTTATAATAAAAATATTTAATATAATAAAATTAGTATAGCTATTATATAAATAAATTAAATATTAGTTTAGTTTTTTAAAAAAAATTATAAGCAATAAAAACAAGCTAATTATAAGCTAGTTTTAAAAAAAATTTTGCAATAAAAAAAAAATTAAACGTTAGCTATTAACTGCTTAATATTTTTAAACTAATAAATAAACTAAAAAAATATATTAAACTTTAAAAAAATATTTATAAATATATACTGTATAAAAGTTATATATATAAGCTAAAATATTATTTAAAGCTAAATTTGCATATAATAATAATATATATACTATTATAAAATATTTGCTATTTAAAGCATTATATAGGTTTTATTTTTAAATAATTAACTTTATGCTTAAATAACTTTAGTTTAAAATATAAAAAATTAAAAAAAAACTGTAATATATTATAATAATTTAAAAAGCGCTTAATAAATACTAAATAAAAACAATAAAAATTATAAAAAAAAATTATAATAAAAAATATATTTTAAAAAAATACTAAGTAAAAAAAATTGCCGGCTTATTAATAGCTTATTTTTAATTTAAATGCAAACAAAAATTAGCTTTAATAGTTAATTTTCAGGTTTATTGCTGCCTAAAGCGGTACGTAGAAAAAAAACTATATTATAAAGAGCTCTAACAGCACATTTACAAGCTGTATATAGTAAAAACCACCTAAACCTAGGCCTCCTTCAGGTCCTCCAGGGGGGGTAGTAAGGTCCGATTGCCCTATTGCAGCGCCCTATATAGAGTATAGGTGGTTGAAGAGGTCCTTTTTGCGCCCTGCATGTTAGATAACGCGCCAATTCATGCCAGCTGTCGGCGGCCCGTATTTCCGCGTTGGCGGCCCGTTTGCGGCAGAAACAAAAATTAGCTTTAATATATATTAAAGTTAAAATTATAAAAAAAATTAGCTTTTAAATATATTAAGTTAAACTTTTAAAACAATAGTTTAAAATATATAATATATTTTTTATATTTTTATTAAAACTATAAATAAAATATTAAGCAAATAAAGCTTAATTAATATTACTAGCGTTAAAAAATAAGCAAAAAAAATAAATAGCAAAAAATATAATTAAATATTGCTAAAACAAAAAAAAAATTAAATACTTTATTAAATAAAAAAAATAGCTTATAAAATATAATATATAAAAATTTAAAAAACATTTAAAAAATATAAAAAGTTTTTTAGCAAAATATAAAAAAAAAGTAAAGCACTTATATATTAAATAAAATAAAATAGTTAAAATTATTAATATATAAAGTATTTAGCAATAAAGCTTTAATTAAAAAATTGTATAAAAATTTAATTAAAATATAACAAAAACAAAAAAACTAATTAACTATAAATACTAAAAATTATAAAGCAGCTTTAAAATATAAATTAAAAACTAAATAATAACTTAAAGCTAATTATTAATATATAAAAAAAAGTTTTAATAGTATAAAACTATAAAAATAAAATATTAAATATATAAAACTTTAGCAATTATTAGTAAATAGTTATAATATAAACAAAAAAAAAAAATTTAAATATATAAAACTATAAAAACAAATAATAAATATATAAAACTTTAATAGTTATTAATAAATAATTATAATATAAATAATAAATAATAAATAAACTATAATAAAAAAAAATATTATTTTTTTATATACGTTTAAATTTTAATAAACTAGTATTATTTTTTAATATATATTTAAATTTTAATAAACTAGTATTATTTTTTAATATATATTAAAATTTTAGCAAACTAAAATTATTAAACTATAAAATATATAAATTAAATTAAGTATAAATGCTAATTACTAAACAACTAAAAACTTATTTTTATTAAATTAGCAAAAAATATTACTTTTTAAAACTACTATAAATATATTTAATAGTTTTTTAAAGCATATAAAAAGCAAAGTTAAAAAAAGCGTTTATTAAAAACTTTAAAATAATAATAGCGTTTTTTTAAAATTATATATTTAAATTTAAAAATTTAATATAACTAACTTGTTTAAATTTAGTATAATAGTTAATATTTTATAGTTGCTTTTTATTAAAATATATATAAAAAACTTAAAAAGTAAAGTTAAAATAACTATAAATAGCTAAATTATAAATATATTTTAGTTAAATAATAGCTAAAATATACTAAACGTTTTTTTTTAGCATAAAAATACTAATAGTAATATATTAAAAAAAAATGTTAGTTAGCAAACAATTAGCAAACAAAAAAAAAAAACAACGCATATAATAAATATTTTTAATTAAAAACTTAAAAAATAATAAGTTATAATAGTTTTAGCTTAAATAATAGCTAAATATTTAAAATTAAAAGCAAATAATATAATATACTACTTTTTAATAATAGCTTTTTAAAAAGCTAAACTAGCTTTTGCTAAAATATATATATAGCAGCTTTAAATAGCAGCTTTTTTTTTAATAATATAATAATTATTATTATTTTATTTAGTATATAACTAAAAAATGCTTTTTAATATAATTATAATAAAAAAAATAATAATTTAAGCTACGTTTAATAAGCTAAAAAGCAGCTAAAAAAATTAATAATATTAGTTAATAATCTATTTAAGCAAGTAAATAAACTGCAACTAAATAGTTAAGCTAAAGCTTAGCAAGCAAATAAAAAGGTAAGTAATAATTTTTTTGTACAAAAGTAAAAAGCAAGCTATATATAAGCTACATATAGCTAAGCTTTTTATTTATATAACTAATTACTAATAACTATATACTAGCAGCTATAAACAGCTGCTAGCAAACAATTAATATAGCTACTTAGCAATATATGCAGCTGCTAATAACCGATATAACTATATTTGGCTATTTTACTGCCCTGCTAATTACTTTATTAGGCGTAACACTGTTATAAACAAGCTGCTAACATAAAAATATAAGCTGCAAACAGCTAGTATAAATTAATACGTTATTTAACATATAAAGCGTAAAAAAAACTTTTTAACTACTTGTTTTTTATATAAAATGCTATAACAAAATAATTAAT
>JAJKKK010000146.1:0-25985 GCA_022432375.1 Nemania sp. FL0031 | reverse complement strand
TTGCTGTTTTATAAGCTAATATTAATGCTTATTTTGCTTAAATATTTTTAAATATTTAACATTAGCAATTAAACTAGCTAAATAACTATTATATAATTTTTTAGCTAAATATAAGCAAAAAAAATATAAATAATTAACTTTTTACTACTAGTATTAGCTATTTAAACTATTTTAGTATAGCAGTATATAACATTTAAAACTTTCTGCTAATAAACGTATAAGTTTAAAATTTTTATACCTAAACATAGCTTTTATAGTTACTATTGTTATTAATAATTCTAAAGCTTATAGCTGCATTTTTTAAAAGCCTAGCGCTAAGTTGTTTTTATTATTATTATTATGCTTATACTTTTATGCTAAGTTTGTTTGCGCTAAATTATTATTGCTAATAGTAGCATTATTTATTTATTAAAAATTATACTATTAAAAAAAAATATTAAAAAACTTATTAAATAAGTTGTTTTTATTATGCTTAATAAAATAAACTAGCTTTATAATATAAATAAAATATACAGCCTAGCAGTTAAAAATATTTTTATTGCTAACTGCTAGTTTAAGTTTATTATTATTTTTATTATATATATTTGTTTTAATTATTACTTTTATTTTTAAAACTTGTTTAATAAACTTTTTGTTTAAATATTTACGCTTATAAGCTATAGCTATATATTGCTAGTTTATAATATTAATAAACAAACTTAAAGCTGCTAAAATTATAAAAACTAACTTGTTTATAAATCGATTAGCAAAAATTTTGTTGTTATTTTTTAGTATAAACTTAAAAAAAAAAAAAAGTATAAATAGTCCTTGCTATAATATAGCTACTTTAATAGACTAGCTAAAAAGCAAAATAACTAACAAATATATAATAATTATTTATAATACTTTTAAAAACAAAAAACAATAAACTGAAAACTTTTTGTTTACTTTTTATTACAATTTATACTAAATTATATAAAAGCTAATATGCTTTATATAAACAAAAATATTTTAAAATTTACTATATTAGCTGTTTTATATTTATAATTTTATAAGCTTAATATAGCAAGTAAACTGTTTTAATGTTAAATAAATAACTACTATAAGCTTTTTAAAAAAATCTATTTTTTGCTTTTAATATAGCATTGCTATTTTAGTAAAAATTTTTATGCTATATTGTTATATATAACTAAATTTTTTAATAAAGTTTAGTTGTTTAAAAAATAAATTATTTACTTTAATAATTTATTAAAAATTAAAAAAATATTATATAAAACTATATTTAAAAACTTTATTGCTATAATTATTTATAATATTTGCTAATAAAAGTATTAAAAAAAAAGTAAAAAAAGCTTTAAAAAAAAGTTTTTTTAGTGCTACTTATACTTGCTAAGTAATATATACTATAAGCTATACTAAACTATTATAACTAGGTTTAATTTTAAATAAAATTAGTTTAATATTGCTATGCTAAATTTATTTAATATAAAAAGCGCAAGTTGTAGTTTTTTTTATTTAGCTTATAACTTTTTTTGCAAAAAATATTTAAATTATTAGTATTTAACTACTATAGTTATTTTATATATATATTGCTTTAACTATTATTTTTTAAATAACTTTTAAAAAGTTTTAAAATAAAATAGCTATACTATTATATATTATACTTATAATAATTAGCAATATATTTAAACAAAAAAGCAAAATTAATGCTAATTAAAAAAAGCAAATATATAAAGCTAAAATATTATACTAATTAATATAAATAAACTATTATAGCAAAAAACTTATAATGCAAAAAATATATAGCGACTGCTTTTTTTTTGTTTTAATAGTTTATTATAGCTTTTGTATTTTTATATAAAACATAAAAAAATATTTTAATAGTAGCTAAAAAATAGCTAAAATATATTAAAGCAGTTTTTTATAAACTTTTTTTTTTATTAATTGCTAAAATAGCTAAAGCTAAAAAAAGCATATTTTTAAATATATTATAGCAAAATTTATAGTATATAATTAAATCTATAAGTTAAAAAACTAAATTATTTTTTTTTTTATTTGTAATAGTTTTTTAGTTAGCTATAATTATAGCTAGCAATAATTAGATTTAGTATATAGTTAGCTAATAAAACAAGCTATTATTTGCTTTTTAATATAATATTTATATTATATATTAAAATATTTTTTTTTAAGTTATAATATAGTTTATAATTAACTTTATTATAATATTATAATTAAATAATATTAATATAAATTTTAATTTTTTTTGTTTGTTTAATTATATAAAAACTAAATAGCTTTTTATGCTTAAATTTTTTTAAATGCAATAAGTAAGTTTTAAAAGCTATAATAAAAACTACTATATAACTTTATTATATATATTATTTTTTATTATTTTAATAAAAGTTTTAATTTTAAAGTTTTTTAAATAAATATTAAACTTAAGCTTTTTAAAAAACTTGTTTAGTTTAGCTTATATATTATACTTAATAATTTTTTTAGTTTATAATGCTAAGTTAACTTTAAAGCAGCAAATAAAAATTAATTTAAATATTTTACTATTTAGGCTAAAGCTATTAATATATATATAATACGTTAGCTTTTTAGCCTGCAAAACTTATGCTTATACTTTTAAGCTTTTTATAAGCGTACTAAAGTATTTTTTTTTATAATATTTTCAAAAACTAGTTATAGCTATTATACTAAAGCTGTAAAGTTTATACTCTAATGTTTTATATGTTTAAAAAAATACTAACAGTTTAATATTATCGCTTTTAAATAAAAAGCTATAAAACTAGGTGCTAAACATTATAATATTATTTAAATTAAGCTATTTATTAGCTTATAGTTTTTAGATTGTTTTTTAAATAGCAGAATTATTTTTAATATACTGCTTTAAATAATTAAAAACATCAAACTAAATATTGCATATAATATTATAGTAATAGCTATAAAATAAAACAAAACTTTGTTTTAGCAAAATAACTTATACTAATTGCTATAAATTCAACAAAAATAAAATATTTTATATTGTATTAACAAACAAAAAACATAATAATAATTACTTTAAATATAAATATATATAAATAATAATTTATACTAATTAATATAAAAAAATATTAAAACAAAAAACTTGTGCTAATTAGCATAAAAAAATATTAAAACAAAAATAAAACTTATATTAATTAGCATAAATATAAAATTAGTAAATAAATATTTTATACTTTTATATTTATTAAAATAAAAAAAAATAAGTTAATAATTAAAAAAAAAATAAAAAAAAATAAAGTAAAAAAACAATATATTGTAGCTTATAGCTATTATAAATACTTAATACATATATAATTAATAGTATAATAAATATAACAATAGTTTTAATATATAAATTAATAATAATAATATTTATAAAACTATTATATACTTATAGTATATAGGTATAAATCTACTTAAATAATTTAACTTAACCTATTAAAACTTTGTACTTAAAGTAAATAAAAAATTTTTATTATTGTATAAAGCTTTTTTAACTATTCTAGGTGCTAAGTTAAAATTATAATACTTAGCTATATTATTATAGCAATATTATAATATTGCAATATTATATTTACAAAACTTTTTTTAATACTATATATAAAGCAGTTTTAGCACAATATAAATAGCTTTAGTATTACCGGCTTAAAAGCTAAGTTTTATTGTTTATTTAGCTATATATATATTTAAAACAACTTTTAACAATTATATGCTTTTTAAAGTAGCACTTTAAACAGTATTTATAACCTAGAAAAAATATAAATAAGTATTTAAAAAGTGCTTAATTAAGTATAGTTAAAGCAAAAAAAATCTTAGTAACCTATATATTTACTTTATAGCTAATTTACTAGTAAAAAATTATTTCCAGTAAATTTTATAGCCTTATTTTTGCATAATATATATAGCAAATGCTTATAGCTTTAGTGCTACAATTATAACTCTGCTTAATAAGCTAATCGCAATTAGGTTGCTACTAATTATTAATATTAACAATTATAGCTTTATTTAATAAGCTAATTATAATTAAGTTGCTGCTAATCGTTAATATTAATAATTATAGCTCTGCTTAATAAGCTAATTATAATTAGGTTGCTGCTAATTATTAATATTAATAATTGTAGCTTTGCTTAATAAGCTAATTATAATTAAAGTTGCTGCTAATTATTAATAGCTTTTTAGCTAAAGTAGCTAATATAAGTTATTTAAGTATAATTATAATAACAATAAAAAGCATTTTAAGTTAAACTAAATCTAAAACAAACTTAACAAAAAACATTCAAAAAATAACAAGCTTTATTTTACTTTAGTTTTAATAAACTTAAACGCTAATGCTAATTATATTGCTTATATAACTAAAAAAAATAATAAGCTAATATAGCTGTAGTTTATAAATAAACAGTTATTTAGTTATAAATTTATGTGTTGCTTAAAAATAATAAATAGTATAAATATTAATTTTACTATAAATATAAACTAAAAGCTTTTATAACTATAAGCAAAAAAACCTTTATTTTTATGTTTTTTTACTTTTTTAATTTTTTTTCTTTTGCATAGTTTTTATAGCAAGTTATTTTTAATAGTTCTAGCAGCTTAAGCTAACTAAAATAAACCTAAAATATATACTAAAATATACTAAAATAATATTAAAATAAATATTAAAATATACTAAAATATATTAGCATAAAGCTAAAATATAAATTTAATATAAATATTATTAATATAAAAAAATTATTACTATTATAACTAAATTAAAAAAGCAAATTAATAACTTATAGTTATTAAAAGCTTTTAAAATGTTTATAGTAAAAATTATAAAAACTTTAAGTAAACAAAATATATTTATAGTTTTATTTAGCAAAATAAGCAAATAGTTTTTAAAAAATAACTATAATAAAATATAACTATAAATAATTAATTTAAATTGCTATTAGTTTAATTTTTAAAGTTTGTAATAAAAATTATAAAAACTTTAAGTAAATAAAATATATTTATAGTTCTACTTAGCAAATTAATTAAACGGTTTTTAAAAAATAACTATAATAAAATATAACTATAAATAACTAATTTAAGTTACTGCTAGTTTAATTTTTAAAAAGCTTGCAATAAAAATTATAAAAACTTTAAATATATATTTATAGTTTTATTTAGCAAAGCAAACAAATAGTTTTTAACTATAATAAAATATAACTATAAATAACTAATTTAAATTGCTACTAGTTTAATAAGTATAATAAGTATAAACAAGTTATACTAAGCATAAAAATAATAAAAGCTATAAAAATAGCAAAAAATTAATAGAACAAAACGTTTAATAATTTAAAAAAATAAAGCAGCAACAAAAAAGTTTTTGTTAAAAATAATATTTTTTTTTTAGTTTTTAGCCTTATATTTATTAAACAATTTTTTAGCCTGTTAGTAAGCTGTTTATAATATTTATTTATAACTTTTTAACATTTATAAATATACTTTTAAATAGTTTTACTTAAACTTAAATTGCTTAACTTTATTAATAAAACTTTATATATGCTTTTATTTTTAATAAATAAAGTATAAATAATTAATTTAGCTAACAATATTTTTAAAAAACTATTAGTACTTAGTATAACTTTGCTATAAATAGTTTAAGCCTAAATATAATTATTTTAAGCTTAATTTTTATAATTTTAATAATTATTTTAATAATATAAAACAAATAAGTTAATTTAAGCTTTAATTATTTTATACTTTTATTTTTAACAAATAAGTTTACAAAATAAGTAAAACAAAAGTTACCTATACTTATAAAAATTTCGCTAGCATTACTATAGCCTAATTAAAAAATGCATTTTTTTTATTTAAAAAGAAAGCTTGGCGCTAAAGCTACCAACTGCTTGCTAACCTGCTTGCTACCTGTATAGCTAAAAACCTTCCTTAATTTATCTGCCTACCTGCTAGCAAACCTGCCTGCTAGCCAACCTGCTAGTCGACCTGCTAACCAACCTGCCAACCAACCTGCTCTGCTAACTAACCTGCCCTGCTAACCAACCTGTATATTAGCAAACCAGTTTGCCTACCACCCTATTGGCAAACTTGCCTGCTAACCTGCTTGCTATCCTACCGCTAGCCGTACGGCTAACCGTACGGCCACCTATACTGCTAAAAACCTTCCCTTAGTTACCTGCCGACCTGCCGGCAAACCTGCTAGCTAACTAACCTAGGGCTAAAAGAACTGAATTAAAAAAGGTCTAAAGAACCTAAGAGACCTAAAAGGACCTAAGAGGACTAGGCTAAAGTGGCTGAAGTGGCTGAGCTGTGTAGCTAGGGCTTAAAAGATTGAATTAAAAAGGGTCTAAAGGACCTAAGTTCTAAAAAAACTAAGGTAAAATAGCTGAAGTGGCTGGGCTGTATGGCTAGGTTGTATGGCTTAGCTGCCAGGGCTGCTAGGATTTTTTTTTTTTTACACCCTGGCAGACCTGGTGGCCTTAGTAGGTCCTAGCAGTCCTAGCGGCCCTAGCAGTCCTAGCAAACCTACCACCCTAGCAGTCCTAGCGGCCCTAACAGTTCTAGCAAACCTACCACCTTAGCAGTCCTGGTGGCCCTAGCAGTCCTAGTGGCCCTAACAGGTCCTTAAGTCCTTTAGACCCTTTTAATTTAGTTCTTCTAGTTTTGGCCACTAGGTTAGTTGGCTGAAAAGTCTACTAGCAAATTAGCAAGTAACCAAAGGGAAATCTTTAGCAGTATAGGTAGCCATACGGTCGGAAAGCAAGTCGGCAAGCAGATCAGCAGGTAACCAAAAAAAAAAAAGAGAGTAAAAACTTTAAAAACGAAAGTTTTCTTGCCCCTAGGCGCAAAAGCCTTTAGTTTATTATTGTTTTTTAAAATAAGCTAATTTAAGTATATTAAAAAACTTGTAAGCTAAAATCTATACTATAGCAAATATTAAAAGTAGTAAAAAATATTAATTGCGCTATATTTTAAAAAATATTTTTTACAAAATAACTTTTTTGTTTACTATAGTTTAATTTTAGCTAAAGTTATAATGCTTTTTACTAAAAAAACTTTAGCTTAAAATCGGTTAAAATATTTTACTTATTTTTTTTTAAAAAAAAAAAACATTAAATATTTTTTTATAGTTTAACTTTAGCTAAAATTATTATGCTTTTAACTAAAAAAACTTTTGTTTTTAAACATTTTAAGTATTTTTTATAATAGCTATTTTTATTAAAAGCTAGTAAGCTTAAATAATATTTATTAAACTTAGTATATTTTTTATTTTATAATAGCTATTTTTTTTTATAAAGTAATTTTTTTGTTTACTATAGTTTAACTTTAGCTAAAGTTATAATGCTTTTTACTAAAAAAACTTTTGTTTTTAAATATTCTAAGTATTTTTTATAACAGTTATTTTTATTAAAAGCTAGTAAATTTAAATAGTATTTATTAAGCTTAATGTTTTTTTTTTTTTTGTAAAAATTAGCATAAATAAATTTATAAACTAGCAGCCGTTAGTAAATTTTCTATAATTGCTATTTTTGCTAAACATTTTTATTAAAGGCTAATAAGCTTAAATAATGTTTATTAGGCTTAGTATTTTTTTTTTTTTATAAAAATCGGCGTAAATAAATTTATAAGCTAACAGCTATTAGTAAATTTTTTATAATTACTATTTTTGCTAAATATTTTCGTTAAAAGCTAATAAGCTTAAATAGTATTTTTTAAGCTTAGTATAGTTTTTTTTTTTATAAAAGTTAATATAAATAGATTTATAAACTAATAGCTATTAATAAATTTTTTATAAAAGCTATTTGCTAAACATTTTTATTAAAAGCTAGTAGGCTTAAATAATATTTATTAAGCTTAATATATTTTTTTTTATAAAAATTAATACAAATAAATTTATAAGCTAACGGCTATTAATAAATCTTTTATAAGGGCTATTTGCTAAATATTTTTGTTAAAAGCTAATAAGCTTAAATAGTATTTTTTAAGCTTAGTATAGTTTTTTTTAGTATACTATATTTTAATTTTAAACAAAAGTATTATAGTTTTAATAAAAAAAAATTTAGCGCATTTTTTATTAAAAACTAACTATAAAAAGCAATAAAACTTTATTAACGTATAAATATTTTAAATATATTTAAAGCTATTTTTAAGCTATATAAATATATAAAGTTTTTTTGCTACTATAGTTTTATAAAGTAATATAGTAATTTAACTTTTATATAAAATTATAAAAGCTTTATAAGTATATAATTTATATACTTTTTTTAAAAATGCTTTTAAAAAATGCTATATACTTTATAGCAGCTATTAAATTATAGCTTTTAAAATTTTAGTTAATTTATAGTATATATATTAATAATATTTAGCTAGTTTTGCAATTTTAATAACTAAACGTTTTTAAAAATATACTATTTAAGCATTTAGCAATAATAATTTATATAAAAACCTGCTTAGCGCTATATTTATATAAACAATAATTTTATTAATATAACTTTTTAAGTTTAAATAAAATATAAAACATATAATAATTACTATAAAAAATAATTTTATATGTTATTTATACTTTTTTTATAGTACTTATTTAAAATTTTTAACTATTTGTATTTTTATACTTTTTTTTTACTATTATTGTTTTTTAACTTTTTTTTTACTATTATTATTATTTTTTAACTTTTTTTTTTAATTTGCTATATTATTTTTTTTTTATATTTATTAGTATATAGTAGCTTATTTGCTTGCTTTTTATATAAGTTTATACTAATTAGTATAATATTTATTATAGCTACTTTTTTTTTATATTTAATTATATTTATAGTAATAAGTTTAATATACAAAAAAAAGCAAGATTAGCTTTTTAAATAACGTAGTGCTTTTATTTAAAATTAAAACTATACTAACTATTTTTTTTATGTTTTTAAAAAAATTAAAAATATTAAGCTTTATTTACTTTTGCTATATAATTAACCTTTTAACTTTAAAAAGCTTAAAAATATAAAGCAATGCTATATATAAACTTTTAACTTAAAATTTTACGATTGCAATTTTTATTATATAAATTTTAAAAAAATAGAAAACTTTTAATAGCTTAAGTTTTAAAATAATAATTAAAGCTATAATAAAATTTTAACAATAAAAATATTTTATAACTAAAAAAACTATTTAAAAAAACTAGCATAATAAGTTAATAAATAAAAGCTTTTTAGTTAACTTTTTTGTGTAAAATATAAAATAACTAATTTTAGCTTTATAAAAGCTGTTTTTATTAAAAAGTTTAAATTAATAAAAGTATATGCAATATTTTTTAATATAATTAATATATTTTTTTTATAATAGATTTATACTAATTTGTATAAGTTTATATATGCTTTTTAAAGTATTAACTTATGTTAATTAGCACAAATTTATTATTGTTTTAGTAAATTGTATATTAGCTGCTAATTAGCAATAAGTACTAATATATTTAAACTTTTAGCGCGCTTAAAAAAAACTAAATAAAACAAATTAAAACTTAACAATTAAGCTATAGTTTAAAATATACTAGTTTAATATTTATAAAACTTATTGTTTTATATACTTTTTATATAAGTTTTAAAAATATAAAATATTTAAACATTTTATATAAAAAAAAAAAACTTAAACAATAAACTAAGTTTATTAGTAAAAGCAAAGCTAAATATATATTATACTATTTTATATTATATACTAATATATTTTGCTTTAATATTTGTTTTACTTAATAACTTAATATTTTAATATATATTTTTAAATATAAAAAATAAAAGCTTTTTTTATAGCTATTTAGCCAACAGTTAAATAGCTGTTTTTACTTTTTTTAATACGTATATTAATTAATGCTATAGCAACTAAAACTATTTTAATAGTACAATTAATAATATAACTTTAAAAGTAATATTTATATTTTAATAAGCAAATATATTAAGCATTATAAATAAATACTAAAAAAATTTAGTTGTAAAAAATATTGCTAATAAAAAAGCTTTTAATTATTTTAATATTTTAAAAAAGCTAGTTAAAAAAAACTTAAGTTTAATATAAAACTAACCGGTTTTTTAACTAACTAAACAATTAAACAACAAAAGCAAGTTTATATTAGCAATATTAAAAAATATTAAAAGGTTTATTTTAATATATAGCTTTTAAAACGTTGCTTAGTTATAGCCGGCTGTTAAAAATTACCTATTAAACTAAATAATACTATAGCACTTATTAAACAAACTTTAATAGTATTTTTTAAATATTTATAGGTTAACTATTAACTTAGCTAACAAAAATATTTTGCTAAAAGTTGTTAATAAGCAGTATATAAATATATTTTTTAATATACAAATAAACATTATTAACTATTTAGTAAATTATTGCTAAGCATAAAAAAACTTAAATTTAAATATAATAAATTAAAATATTTAAAAATTTATTAAATACTTTTATTTTATTAAAAAAGTTTTAGCTAAACGTAAACTAATAAAAATTAATTTTAAAAATATAGTAAAAGCTGTAAGTTTTAATAAATTAAACTAAAACTGCCTGCATATAAACTAAAAGTTAAGCTTTAAATTTATAAAGTAGCAAATTGCAAGTTTAAATTTTATTTTTTTTTTTTAAAAAAATATTTATAAAGCTAATATAAAACAAACGTATATATTATAAAATATTATAAAAAAAGTTTTATAAAAAAATGCTTGCTAGCTAATAATAAAAATATAAATAAAACTATAACGGCTTTTTTATTTTAGTAAATATATTATTTTAAATATAAATAACAGTTAAAAAAAAAAAGCATTAATAATGTTTATTCTATTTTTATATTTGTTTTAGCTAATATAATTAACTAAGTTTTTTTAAAGCATTAAAAATTTATAATTAATAAAACAACTATATATGTTATATATAGCTTAAGTTATAACTATTGCTAAAACTAAATTTGTGCAGCTGCTATATTTAATTATATTTAATATAAATTTTATATAAAAAAGTAAATATTATTTAATAGTAGGTTTAATTTGAAAGTATATTGCATACTAATAATACTATTTATTTTTATACTAATTAGCATAAATTATATTTTAATAACTATATAAATATTAATTTTATAATTTATAAACTGCTAAAATTATTTTGCTATTAATAATAATAATACTAATTAAGCAATTTTTATATAGTAAATTAGTAGCTTAAAATAGTAATACTAATATATAGCTAAATATATACTGCTTAATAAACAAAAGCTTATTAGCTACTAGTTAAATAATATTAAATAAAAAACAAAAACTAGTTAAATCTATAGTTTTAGTTTCCGGTAAAAAGTTTAAAAAGTTTTGTTTATTAGCTAAAATATAAAATAAACAACTTAAGCTTATTTAACTAAATATACTAGTACTTAGTATTATATTTAATGCTGCTTAAAAAAAAGTAGTAAATATTAAAAAAAACAATAATATAGCGCTTAAAAAAGCTATTAAATTAGCTAAAGCAAAAAATAGCTATACTTGCTATAAACTAAAAATAATAAAGCTTTTAAAGTTTAAGTTTTTATAAGTTATTATTAATAAAGTATAGTATTTTAAAAATTTAACTTTTACAATATTAAAAGCTGTTAATTTTATTTTAAAAAATTTAATTTACTTTATATTAATAACTTTAATAATAAATATAAAAAAAAATATAAAAAAGTATGTAAAACAAATTTTTAATAATGCAAATTTTAATATTATAATTAATAATATAGCATTTTTCTTTAAAAAAAACTATAATTTTATAGCCTACTTTTATAATACTAACTAAAATAAACTTGCTTTTATAGCTTAATTATTTTAACGTAAAATAAGTAGCTATTATTACTATAAAATAAATAAGTTTTATTAATTAAAAAATAGCAAGTTTTAATATTTATACTTTTTAATTATCTATTAGCTTTTTTTTAGCAATAACTATTTATTAAACTAAATTTTTAAAAAGCTTTTAATATTTTTTTATATTTAGCATATTATTTATATTTAATTTTTTTTTTTAAATAAAACTTTTTGTTACTTAAAATAAAAAATATAACTTAATAAAATTATTACTAAAAAATTTAAATTTAAAAACAACAATATAAAAATATTAACTAAAGTAGTAAATATATTTAATTATTATATAATATATTTAAATAATAACTTTAATATTTTTAACTACTTTAATTTTACAAAACTTAAAATATACTAAAATTGTTTAGTATATTTTATAATAAAAAAACTAAAGTTAGCTAGCTATAATATAAAAATATTATTTATTATAGCTAAAACAAACAAAATTAAAAACTTAAAGCTTAAAGTTATTAATAAAGCTTTATAAAATTAGCAATTAATATTATTAACAGTATTTAAAAAAACTTTTATTATTAAAAGCTATAATAAACCGGTTTTAAAAATAAAACATACTAACAAAATAATTAAATAAAACCTAAACAAAAAGCTAACTTATTTATAGCTATTAATTATACTGCTATATACTTTATTATTTTTTGCTTAAGCAAATATAGTTTATTTTTTTTTATATTACTTTTTAATTATAATATAAGTAATATAAATTATTATAACTAATTTAAAAAAAAAATATTATACTTTTATTATTATTAACAATAGTTAGTATTAGTAGTATATATTACTTTTTAATATTTTATTAACCGCTTTTATAACAATTAGCATAAGTTTATTTACTAGCATTTTTCTGCTTTAGTTAGTAAAACTAACTTGTTTATAAATAGCTTTATACTATTTTAAATAAAATTAAAATTAAAGCCTAAAATATTTAAGCTTATAATAGTTTTTAGCATTAATTATAAATTATTAAAAAGTTTAACGATTGCTAATTTAGTTTTTTAGTTTTTATATATAACGCTAATATTTTAGCAGCAAAATTTAATATATATTTAAATTATAATCGTAAAATTATTGCTTAATATTTTAAAAATATTGCTATAATATAGCAAGCAATATTTTAGCTATACAAACTAAGCTAAATAAAAAATATACTGTAGATTATATTGCAATATAACTTATTATATTTTAATATTTAAAAGTATAGCATATATATAAAATTTATAAAAATAGCAAAAAACTAAAGCATTATTTTACTTTTTATTATAGGTTTAAAACTTTAGCATTTAATTATTTATAAATATTTTAAAAATAATATTTTGTAGTTTTTTAATAAGTATGCTTAAGTATTAATACTTTTAAAATTTATAGCAAACTATAATATAAAATAAATAAAAAATATAGGCAATTTTTATACTAAACTTGCCTATTTTTTAATTAACATGCTTTTAGCAAACTAAAATAAAACAGGTTTTTTAATATAGCTAAATAAATATTTACCTTTGCTTATTATAAACTAAAAAAATAATAAGTATAGCTTTAGTAAAAATACTTAAAAATTAAACTATAATTAACTATTTTAGAAAATAATAGTAATAAAGTTTTTATTAAAACTTAAGTAAATATTAAAGCTTAAATAGCTATTTTGCGTTATAAAATTAAACAAGCAACAAATAAATTGCTATACAGAAAATTTTATAATAATTAGCTATGCAAACTTAAATAATTATAATAAAATTTGGAAAATACTATATTATATTATAGTAGAAAAATATTTGCTGTTAGCTATAGTAAATAGTTTAATGCTTAATTATAAACTAAAGGTTCTAATAGAATAAAAATTTTTTTTATAAAGCATTTTATTTATATTTAAGCTTAGCTTATTAGCTTATGTTAAACTACCTATAAAGTAGCTTTAGTATATAAGTTTTAAAAAATAAATATAATAATTATATAATATTTAAGTTTTAATATTTTATATATAATATAGTATATAATTATTATAATTTTAATGTTTTAATAATATATTTATATAGCTTTTTTATTTAGCTTTCTAAAAAAAGCCGGTAAGTTAAAAAATTATTACTAGCTAGCTATTAAGTTAAATATTTTATTATACTGCTATTATAATTAATACTATTTTTATTTTAGTTATTTAATTGCTAAATAGTGCTTTATATTAATGTTTTGTTATATAAATATATTATAAACGCTAAAATAAACTTATTTATTGACTGCTATATTAAGGTTAAAAAGTTAAAGTTAAAAATAAATAATTTTATATTAAAAGGTTAGTTAAAACTTTTTTAGCTGTTAATTTAGTATAGTATAATATAAAAACAGCATATTTAAATTATAGCTTTGCTAAGTATACTAAAAATAAGTTTATATGTTTTATTTTTTGCTATTTACTAAAAAAATATTTTATTAAACTTTTGGTTTTATTTTTTTTGCTACTTTTTTTAGCTAGGTTTTATAAAACGTTTAAAGCAGTACTTAATAGTTATAATTAGCCTTTTTTATAGTTATTATTATTAGTTTGTTAGTTTGGTTAAGTTTAGTTTTATTGTTTATATTAATTTTAATATTTAAATAAAAGCATTTATATTTAGGTATATTTAGCTGGGTATAAAAGTACAAACAAAAACATAAGCATATAAAAAAATTAGCTATACTATAACTTAATACTAAAACTTTTTTACTATTATTATATTTTAGCTAGCTAGTAAGCATTTGTTAACTTTAATATAGCAAATAATAATATTGCAAAAAGTTTAATATTATAAAAAGTTTAATATAAAAAAAAGTTTAATATAGCTTTAAGCTTATTATATTGGTTATATAAAACATAGTAAATACTATATTACTTAAGGGCTAAAATTATTATTTATATTATAAAAATTATAATATACTAGTTATAAATACTATTGTATAAAGCTGCAAATATTTAAGCACTTAAAAATTAACTTTTAATAAAAGCTTTAGTAATATATAGTAGTAATACTTACAATTTATAGTATATAACCTAAGTTTAATTTCTAGCTAAAGCTTTATAAGCAAAAGTTTTTAATAACTAATTTAAAAATTGCTGCTAATATTTTTTTTTATTTTTGTATAAAAATATATATATATATAACTGTTTTAATATTAAAAAAATTCTTTTTTTAAACAGTTAAATTTAAATTTTCTATTTTATTATTAATTTATAGCCTAGCAAGCTTTTAAACCTAACTTTTAAAAATTTAACTTTTATATAAAAATTTTAGCATGTATATAATATTTTTAGCGCTTTATTATATAGTTTTAATTTAAAAATTTAACTTTTATTAATAATAAAATTATAATAAACTAAATAAATAAAAAAAAAGTTTGTATAGTTTTTTTTTTTCGACCGGCGTTTTAAAAAGTAATAAGCTAGTACTTTAGCTATATAAAAAAAATTTTTTAATACAGTATATTTTAACAAAAAATCTTTATTTTTAATATAACTAAATATTAAAGTTTTAAATTTTTTATTTACTAAAGTAAAAAACCTAAAAGTAAAGCAAATGCAAAAGTATTTTACTAAATATAGCAATTTAAAGTAAATATTAATATTGTAAAAAAATAAAGCTAGTACTAAGCAGTTCTTATGTAAAATTAGTTATATATGCTATTTTTTATATACTTTTTTTATATATTTTTATATACTAGTACTATATAATATTTGCTAGTATTTTTACAATTAATATAAAACAAAACCTACTATTGTAAAACTTCTAATAAATAAATAATTATGCTTAATGTTTATTATAATTTTTGCTGCTTTTTATTATTGCTAATAGTTTAATATGCTTAATCGGTTTTTTTATATTTTTAGTATACTTTTATTTAGGCTTATGTTTTTTTTTTTTAATATATATATTTAACCTATTATAAAACAAAAATATAGCTTTAAACTATAATATTAAAAAATAAAACGTTTAAGTTAAACAAACCTAATTATTTGCACTTTTATATATATACTATAATATAACTACTTTGCTATTATAAACTTTTTAGTAAAAAAATTTTAATACAAAAAAAATCTAGCAAATATATAGCTAAGCTATTTGGTTTTTATAGCTTTAATTATTAAGTTTTTTTATTTTTATCGAACATAATTATAATAAATTTAAAAACAAAAAAAAGCCTATGTTATTTTTAGCTAAATATTTATTGTAAACATAATATTTTTTTTTTTTTAAAAACAAAAAAATATAGCAAATATAATAATATTTTGCTATTTATAGCAGTTAAATAAAATATTAATGTTTTAAAAATAATAAAGCTATTATATAGCTAAAACTGCTAAAACAGCTAAATAAACCGCTAAGTCTAAATATAAACTAACAAATATATATTATTTTATATGCAAAATAATTAGCTAAAATAAAGTTATAAAAACATGCACTTAAATCTAATAACGTAAAAAAACTAACAAGTTTTAAACCTAGCAATTAAGCTTTTAGCAAATAGGCATAAATAAAAGCTATTTTTTTTTAGAAAAAAATAAATTGTAGAAATAAAAAAAAGCTAAAAATATTATATTATAAATAAAAGTTTAGCGTATATATTAAATATAACTACAGAGCTATATAGTATAAATAACTACCTATTATACTTTTTATTTAATAGCTATTGTAACTTTTATAAACTTTAAAATTTTTAAACAATTATTATAAACAAAAACTTTTATACTATTATTTTAAGCTTTGTTATATAAGCTTTTATTACAAAAGCTAAATTATTATATAGCAATATATTTTTATAAACAAATATATTATACTTAAAACTAAAAATATTAGTATTGTTATAACTTGCATATATTAATTTATTAAAGCAAAATATTTATTGTAATTAATAAACTATATATTAAAAACGTTTAACCTAAACTTTTAAGCTAAATAGCTATAGTATAAAAAGTCTTTAAACCAATATATATAAAAGTATATAAACTATTTAGTTTTTATTAGCTTAGTTAATATTATTTAAGTTATTTTTATTTTATAATTATTTTATATTAATACTTTTAGCTAACCTATAGCGCTTTAATTTTTTTATAAATTTTTTTGCACTAACTTTAAAAAATAACTTTATTGTTATTATTTTAGCAATGCTTTATATTATTTTATTAGTTATAAGCTGTTACTTTTTAGCGTTTAACTTATTGTTAAAAGCTATAATATATATATTAAATTTAAACTTAGTTTTTTTTTTGCGTTAAAATTTAAGTTTAAG
The DNA here is from genome assembly GCA_022432375.1 of Nemania sp. FL0031. Taxonomy (NCBI): domain Eukaryota; kingdom Fungi; phylum Ascomycota; class Sordariomycetes; order Xylariales; family Xylariaceae; genus Nemania; species Nemania sp. FL0031. Next base: position 8,862 of record JAJKKK010000146.1, on the reverse strand, counting down.
CTCGCTATGCTTTTTAGCATTTTTTTTAGCTTTATTAAAATATTTTATTAATTTTTTAATTTGCTATTTAAATAATATACTTTTAAGCATATTTTTATTTTTTATTTAGCGCTTTATTAAGTTTGTTAAATATAAAGTTAGCCTATATAAAAACTGCTTATTTTTATATTGTTTTAAAATGTTTACTAAAACTTAGGCTATTTATATATAAAAAAAACTATACACGCAATATAACTTTATATTATACTTGTTAGCTATTGCTAGTAAGTTAATATACTATATATATCGATTAAAAAAATAGCTTAAAATAAATCTAGCAATTTTGTAAGCAATAATTTATTATAAGTTTTAGTGCTTTATATAATCTAAAATAAAAGCTTAATTGCATAGAATTTTTATAAACTATAATATATTTTTACAGTTTTGCATATTATAGTATAAGTTTACTACGTAAATAATAGTTTAGTATATTAAAAATATTTAGCTTAATTGTTTTAAGCAACTAAACGCTTATTAAATGCTAATAATACTAGTTAAATATTGCACTAATAAATTATAGCAATATATGCTATAAAAATTAACTTTAATTAGTATAACATTTATATTGTATATAAAAACAGTTATATAGAACTAAAAGTTATTAAAAGCAGTAATTGCTTTTGTTTTTGCTTTTGCTGCGTTATTAAATTGTACTAAAGCAATACTAATGCTAATTTTTGTTAAAATAAAAACAAAAAGTTTAAGCATATTAGCGCCCGATTATAGTAAGATTTATGCTAATTATTAAAAACTTAAAAATAAAACTAAAAAGTAATAAAATTTATGCTAATTGTTAAAAACTAAAAAAAGAACTAAAAAGTAATATATATATATTAGTGCTAATTGGCATAAATAAAAAAAGCAAAAATAAAAGCAAAAGTAAAAGTAAAATAAAACTAAACTTACTGCTAATAATAATAGTTATTTAATATAACTAAAGTTTTATATTTTTTTTAGGTATTTTTAAATATATGCTATATAGTTTAGTATAATAAAAGCAAACAATAAAAAAACTAATATAGCATTAAACTGTTGTTTACCAGCGGTATAATAAATAAGTAGTAGCATAAAAACTATATATAAATAAAGCTACTATTAAGATTTTTTTTTACTAAGCATTTTATATAATTTATTTTAAAAACTAAAGCTTGCACTTTTTGTTTTTCTGCTGTTTTATAGCTAAATTTTTATATAACCTTAGCGTTAAAAAAAATAATATTGTTTGCTTTTTTTTTTAAATTTGCAGGCTTATTTTAATTTTTTTTTAAGCGTTAAACGTTTTTATTAATTAAGCTTTTTTAAATTAAGCATTTATTAATTATATTAAAATCAATTTTAAAAATTAAGTTTTTTTTAGCAAAAATATTTATTGCTTTAATAAAAAGTATATATATAACTAAATATTTCTGTATAGTATAATTTAAAGCTAAAGCTTTTTTATTTAGCATAGCTTTATTAATATATTTAAACAAATATTTTTTTTTGTTAGTTATAGTATATAAAAACTTAAATATACAAGTTGTTATTATAGTAATAGTTATTATATTACTGTTTTTATATTTTACTTTTTTAAAAGTAATATATATTAATAAAACTTTTTAGCCCAAAAATGTTTTTATACTATTAAGCATAATTAAAAAAGTTTTTATATGCTGTTTAGTTTATAATAAATAATAAATATTATTATATATAATATTATTTAAGTTGTTATTAGCATTATAAGTTAATAGCTTATATACTTTAAAATTTAAAACTTAAAACTTAATTTAAATTTTTTTATAAAAGTTAATATACTTTTGCTAAAAGCTTTAATTTACTGTTGTTTAAAACTTGCTTAAAAAGTTTAGCATAAGTATAATAAAGTTAAAATTTAAACCTAAAGTTTGCATGCCGTTATGTTTGTTAAGCTAAATAAATAGTTTTATAACAGTTTAAAAAAAATGCAAAGCTTTATATAAATTTTTTTTTTTATTAACTGTTAGCATTATAATAACTAGCAATAAGTATTGCTTAAATATTAACTTTACTATTTAATTAAACTATAAGTTTAAGTTTTAAATATATTGTGCTTTGTTTATAATAATATGGCTAAATATTACATTTATATTTTTTGCTATTTTTAAACAAAACTAAATATATATAGCAATAATAATATTAAAATTAACAGCTAAAGTATTATTTGTTTTTTATACTAATTTACTTTATAGTAAGTTATTATTTTAATTGTTAAACTTTTTATTATTTTTGTTATTTAAAAAATTATTGTTTTTATTATTATTAGCACTTACTAGGTTGCTTATAAAAGCTATTTGTTTTTTAAAAGCAAAATTTATACAAAAAAACTGTTTTTTTTTTATGCTTTTTTTAGCTTGCTATTATAGGTTGCTAAACAAATTAATATTATTACTTATATAGCTAACGCTATTTTTAGAGGTAATAAAGCTTATATTTTTTTTTTTTTTAGTAATTTTCTACGTTTTTTTCCTGAAAAAACAATAATATGCAGTATAAAAAGCAATAATATAAATATGCTTAGTATTTTGCCTAATATAGTTAGTTAATATAAATTTATACTAATTAGTATAAGCGCTACTAAAATTAAAAACTTATATTTAAGTTATTATAGTTTGCTATTTGCTACTTAATATTTTTTTTTTAATTAGCGCTATTTATTATAGCAAAATATAGCTTACTTTAAAAATAGTTTTTAAGCTGCTTATAAACTAAGTAAATTTTTAGTAATTTATAAAAAAATTTAACAAAGTTATAATAAACCTATATAATAATAAAAGCAAATACTATAATAAAAAACAGCAAAGCATTAATTTTTTTACTTTTAGTTTTGTTGTTTTAAAGTTTTAGCAAATAAAAATATATTATAAAAAACATAATAATAGTTTTGCTAGTTTTAATATTATTAGCTAATATGCTATTTTTTATAATGCTTTTTTTTATTTTGCACAAAATATATATATTTATTGCTATATTAAAATATATATATATATATATACAAAAAAAAAGTAAAACATACTTGCTATTTAATAAAGTTTAAATTTTAAATTAAGTATATTAATAAAGTTTAAAGTTAAGTTTTGCTAATTATTTAACTTAAATGTTTAGTAAGCTGTAATAAAATTAATTTTTTTAAGCAAATTAGCGTTAAAAGCTAATATTATAACAAATAATTGCTTGTTTAACTTATTAATCTATTTATATGCTTAATTTAAACTAATATTTTTTTGCTTTATAGTAATAAATGCTTAAAAATTAAAAAAGTTAAACTATTATATAATAAAAAATTATAAATTATTATTATTTATAATAATATTAAAAATAGCAAAAAACTTAAAGTTTAAACTATACTTTTTTACTTTAAAAAAGTTTTTTTATAATAGTTTTAATATTTAAGCAATAATAGCATCGGTTAGCAGCAATACTATATTTAACTTTTTAGCTGTACTTTTTAATTTTGTTTGCTTATTTTAAATAAAAATACTTTTTATAGTCTATTTTTTAAACTTAATTTTGCTTTTTATATAAAAAGCAAAGCAGTTTTTAATTTGCTTTTGCAATTTAATAAAAGTATATTTTGTTTTTTAATGCTTTTAAGCTTTATTTTTAATAGCTAAGTTGTTATTTTTGTTATTTTTATTACTATTTAAACCTAATAAATAATGTTTTTTTTATACTAAAATATTAAATATGCTAAAATAATTAGTATATATTATTGCTTTGTTTTTAATAAAGTTAGCTTACTATATTATGCTATTTATTTAAAATTGTAAATTAAACGATTTAATATAGCTAAGTTATAGTTTATATTGCTTTTTGTTAGCTTTTATTAATAGTTTTTGCAAACTTTAAGCATTTTTTTTTTTAAACTAAAAGCTGGTTTAAGCAATTAAAGCTAAAACAAAAACCTACTAATCTATATAATACTTATAATAGTATTTATTTGCTTTATTGCATAATATTTTATTAATAGCAAAAATAAAACAGCGCTTATTATTTTTAGAATTTATTATAGCTAATATTAAATAATTTAAAGTAGTAACTAAAATTGTACTAACAATATATATTTGCTTTTTTTTTTCTTTAAAAAAATTAAAAATAATATTACTTTAACAAACTAAATAACTATATAATGTTGTTTGCTTTGCTATCTGTTACAAAAGCTTATATAACGCTTAGTTTTAGTATGTTTTTATTAAAACTTGCAAAATAACGTTTTAAAACAAAAAAATAATACTGCTATAGTTATATTAATATTTTATATATATAAAAAGTTTAAAAAAGTTTTTTTTTATATAACAAGTTAGCAATATTAAACTATAAACTTATACTAATTAACATAAAAGTATGCTAGAGCCAAATTGCAAACTTACTTTTAGTATTATAAAAAGTACAATATGCTATATTAAATAAAAAGCAGGCTATAGTAGCTAACTTTTTTTGCAATTTATTATTTATAAAAAACATATATAAAAAAGTTTATTTAGTTAAACGCTAATTATTAATAGCTATTATATAAAACTTTTTATTTTTTTTAGCTATATAGTTACTGCTTAAAAGTTTATGCTTTTAATTGTTAATTTACTATTAAAGTTTTTTGTTAATAAATAAAATCAATTATATGTTTTTATAAATATTTTTAGCGTTATTTATATTAATTTTTAAAATATTTGCAAAATCGCAGGTTTAATAAAAGCAAAAAAGTGTTTTATTTTTAAAAATAGGCTTTTTTTTACCGGCCGTTCGGCTTTTTTTACTTTTTAAAAAAGCATTATTAATATTTATATTATTAAAAATAATAGCTTTTTGTTTTTTTTTTAGTTGTAGCTTATTAACTGTACTGTTTTATACTAATAGCTAGTTTAATTAAATACTTAAAAAACTAGCATTAGTTTTTAACTAACTTAATATATTGTATTTTTTAAGTTTAAAGTTTTAGTTTTTTAAAGCTATTTGCTTTTTAGTATTTATTATAGCAAATTTAAGCTTTATATTATAATTTATACAAAAAAAACAAAGTATATATTTATGCTAATTAGTATAAAAGCTAAATAAAAAATTTATACTAATAAGCATAAATATAGCTTATAAGCCTATAATATACAAAAATAACTAATAGTTTAACCTACTTAAAAAAACGCAGAAATAAAAACAAGCTAAAGCTAAACTTATATTAATTAGTATAATTTATAGCGTTAAATAAATATATTAATACTAGTTAGCATAAAAAATTAAACTATAAAACTAAAAGCAAAAAATAAAAAATAAATATTAAAAAAAAAAAGCTTTAATAAAAAAAAAAAAAGTGCTTATATTTTATATGCTTATTGCTTTTGCTAATTAATATAAATGTAGCTATTTGCAATAAGTAAATATTTGCTTACAAATAAAGTTTAATAATAAAATATTATTATAAGTTAAAAGTTATAAAATTTTAAAAACAATAAAACAAAACTGCAGTAAAAGTTTACACTAAGTAAAAAAACAAATTTGTGCTAATTAGTAAGTATATAAAAAACAATGCAAAAAAAAAGTAAAGGCTACTAAGTACTTGCTTAGAATAAAATGTTATTTTAATAAACCAAACAAAAATATATTTATATTTTTAAGCTTTTTATTTTATAAGTTTAAAATTACCGATTTAATTATACTAAAATAACTTATTTTTTTTTATATTAACCTAGCTAGCTAAAAAAAAATTATTTTATACTAATTAATATAAAATTTTAAAATAAATATATAAGTAAATATTAATTTAAATATTAATTATTGCTTATTACTTAAATTATATTTAAGCACTACTAAATTTTTAGCTAGCTTAAATTTTACTTAGTTTAAAGTTTTATAATAATAGCGTGCTAATTATAAAAACGCTAAAGTTAAAAGCAGCAATTAAAAACTAAAAAAAGCATATAAATATGTATAATTAAATTTATATAAAATAATTTAGGTTTTTATAATTATTTTAGCTTTTTTTATAAAACTTTTTTTAATTTAATAATATTATTAAATATTACTTTAAGTATTACTTTTAAAAATATAGAACAATATTTATATTAAAAAAAAGCTTTTGTTTTTAAAAATATAAAACTAATAAATATAATTTATAAATTTATAACTATAAAAAAAACCTAAGCTTTTAGTTAAACTATTCGTAAATTTTTAAGCTAAAATAAAAAGCTTTAAATATAAAAGTTTAAAATAATTTTTTAAGTAGTTAGTTATGCTAAATTTATAGCTAATAAAATATTAACTATTAAAAAAAAGCTTTTTTTTACTAGCATATAAATATTAGTATATATGTTAAGCTAATTTAATAATATAATTAAAAACTTTATAAAACAACTACTAAATTAATATTAATAGTAAATTTTAAAAATATACTTATAAATATTTATAAAATTATTAAAGCTAACAAAGTAATAGTAGTAAGCAAGCTTTTTGCAAATAGTAATTTAGCGTTTAAAAAGCTAGCTAAAAACAAGCCTGCTAATAGCTAATTTTTTAATGCTAAGCTTGTAAACAATAAACCTATTAGTAATAGGCTTGTTAATAATAAGTTTTTTAATATTAAGCCTGCAAATATTAATTACTATAACTTTAAGCTTGCAAATATTAAGCTTGCTAATAAAAAATCGAATAATAGCATAATTTTTAATATTAAATATTACTATTTTAACTTTTTAAATGTTAAGCTTGCAAACAAAAAGCTAAACAATAATAATAACAATAGTAATATAAATATATTAAAAAACAAAAATAATAGCATAAATATATTAAACAATAAAAAAACTTTAAAAAAGCTTAAAGCAAAATATTATGCTTTAAAAAAATTAAATAATATTATAGCTTAAATATAAAAGCAAATCTGTTTAAAAGGTTATTATATTAAAAGCATTAAAAAAAACAAAAAAAAAAAAACTAATTTTATAAGCATGAAAACTAAAAAAAGTTTTATTATTAGCTTACTTTTTAAGCATTAAGTAGTAAAAAAAACAAATAACAGTTAAAATACTTATAGCAAGTATAGTAAAAAGCATTAAAGAATATTAAGTACTATAAAGCTTAAAAGTTAATAGTTAAAATAAAATTATAACATATAAATAATAATATGCTTTAAGCTTGCAAAATATGTTTAATACTATAATAATAAAAAAATAAATATAAACAAATAAAAAATTAAACTAAATATAATTAGTTATAATATATTAAATATATAATATAAAAAAATTTAAAGTTCGCAAAAGCTTTTTAAACTTTTTTTAAATTTTAAATATTTATATATAAACAAAAAAAGCTTTTTTTTATACTTTAGTTTATTTTTTTTATTGCTTGTTTTAATATATAGTATATATAAAACCGGACTTATAGTATGCTAAATAAAAAAAAAAAAAAAAAAAAAGCAAAAACCTATATTTATATTATGCTAATAAAAAAACAAATTATATAAGCGCTAGTAATTAGAATGCAAATATTAAGCATATATATAATATATAGATTATGCAATATTTAATATACTTTTAATTAATTAATTAGTTAATTAATTAGTTAGTTAATTAGTTAGTTAGTTAGTTAGTTAGTTAGTTAGTTGGTTGGTTGGTTAGTTGGTTAGTTATTTAGTCGATCGACTAAATAAAGCATGCTTAAAAAAATGCCTATGCTTTGCTAATTAGTAAAAAAAAAAAAAAACAAAAGCAAGCAGCATTTAGTTAGTTATTTAGTTAATTAAACAGTTAGTTATTTAGTTAGTTAGTTAGTTAGTTAGTTAGTTAGTTAGTTAGTTAGTTAGTTAGTTATTTAGTTATTTGGTTAGTTATTTAATTGGTTAACCAAAATAAAACATATTTAAAAAGAGGCTATGCTTTGCTAATTGGTAGAAAAAAAAAAAAAACAAGGGCAGGCAGCATTTAGTTAGTTAGTCGGTTAGTTAGTTATTTAGTTATTTAGTTAATTAATTATTTAGTTAGTCGGTTGGCCAATTATTTAGTTAATTGTCCAAAATAATAGAAGGGCACCTATACTTTGCTAATTAATAAGAAAAAAAAAAAACAAAGGCAAGCAGCATTCAGTTAGTTAGTTAGTTAGTTGGTTAGTTAGTTAGTTAGTTAGTTAGTTAGTTAGTTATTCGGTTAGTTATTTAGTTAGTCGACCAAAATAAAACGTATACTTAAAAAAAAGCCATGCTTTGCTAATTAATAGAAAAAAAAAAAAACAAAAGCAAGCAAAATATAGCAAAAATAATATATAATACTTAAGTATTTAAATATTTAAAAAAAAAAATAATATGCTTACTAAAAAAGTAAAAAACAATATTTATTTATATTATGCTAACCAGAAAACAAAAATAAAATATATAAATATAAGCATTTATACTATATTAATAAGTAAAAAAAAAGCATAAAAAAATAAGTTAATAAAAAGCTTATGCTATACTAATTAGCAAAAAAAAAAGCATAAGCAAAAAAGTAGTTTGTAATATAAAACTTATGCTATACTAATTAGTAAAAAAAAAGCATACAGTAAATAAAAAGTAGTCTATAGTATAAATACTGTAAAAAAAAAAAACAGCATATATTCTAAGTAATAATAGCTAAATTAACAGCATTTATATTAATATACTTATAGTATACTAATAAGCAAAAAAAAAAAAAACATACCTATAACATATTAACTAAAAAAAAAAAAAAACAATATGCTAAATAAAAAATAAAAAATAAGCTTTTTATATTATATAATTGTATGTTTTATTTATTTTACTATAAAGTATATATTATTTATATAACTATATATAGTAAAAATAAAAGCTTAAAT
>JAJKKK010000145.1:0-27759 GCA_022432375.1 Nemania sp. FL0031 | reverse complement strand
TTTATTTTATTAAATAAATAAATAAATAAATAATTTATTATTAATTAATAAAACAACTTTAATATTATATTTAAATATATTAAAATAAATTTAATATTTATATTTAATATTTAGTTATATAAAAATATTAATTTATTAATATTTAAATTTTATAAATTTTTTAAATAAACAAATAAATAGTTTAAATATATATTTATTTATATATATTAAAATATTAAAATATTTATATAATTAAAAAAAAAAAACTTATATATTAAGCTATATTAAAAATATTGTTTTTTTTTTTTTTTTTTTTTTTTTTTATATATAAATATTATTATTTATAAAGCTATTTAAATATTAATTATTAAATATAGCTTTTATATTTTGTTTTAATTAAGCTTTAGCTTATTTATAATTATTTAATAATTTATGTTTTATATACTATAGTATAATTAAATATTTATTACTAACTAATTAATTTAAACTTTAAGCTAGGCTTTTTATTAAGCTATAATTTGTTAATTAGCTACTAATAACACTTTTAATGCTTTTTTTTTTATATAAAGTTTACAAATTTCTAACTTTTATAACAAAAGCTAAAACGCTAAAAATAGCTTTTTTTTTTAATATTAAACCTACATTTTTTTGTTTGCAATAATGCTTTTTAATTAAACCTTAAATAGTTAATAGCAGCCGCAAAAACATTTTTATTGCGCTTTTATTTTAAGCTACAGCTATTAAGCTATTTAGCTTGCTAAAGCTATTTAGCTTACTGCTATATAACAAGTTAACCGATTTATATACTAATCGATTTTTTAAAATGCTTTAATAAAAACTTTTTTTTTAACTTTTATAATATTAATGCTAGTTTTATTTATTTATTTTAATTATATTTTATATTTTTTTATAGCTTTAAAAATTATTAAATATTAACAATTATTTAAATATATAAAGTTATATATTAAAATAAAATAAATTTTATAGTTATAATTAAAGTTATTTAAATTTTATAAGCTTAGTTTTTTAACTACTTTTAGTAGTTTAAAAATAGCTATAGCTAAAGCTATATTTTTAAGCCTTGCTATAGTTGTTAATAGTAATAATAATAATAAATTTTTTTAAAGCTATAATAATACTTAAAAAAGCTACTAAAAAAGACTTTTATACTAGTTATTATAAAAAGTGTAATAATAATAAAAATATTATAATAGCAGCAATAAAAAATAAAAAAAATAACTGCTTTATAAATAAAGCTTTTGCTTATTTTTTATTTTTATAATTAACATTTTTATTTAAATTTAAATATATATAGCATATTAAATAAAGTTTGGTTAGCAAGCTTAAAACAGCTATTTTTTTGCTATTTTTTTAGCTAAAGTTTAATAATTAAGCGTGTTAATTTTTTTTTTTATATATTGCTAGCAATTTATAATAAAAAAAAGTTTGGTTTAATATATATGCTAAAAGTTTAAAGCTATGCTTATTATATAAATAGCTATATAAAATAGTTTTAGTAAAGTTATAAGTAGCATTTTTTTTGCGGTAAGCTTAGTGTTTAAAATTATTAAAAATTTATATTATATTTATATTATTTATATAAATAACTATATAGTAATAACTATATATTTATAACTAATTTTATTATATAAAAATAACTAAGTGCAAAAAAAAAGCAAGCATTATATATTTAACGTTTTAATAAAAATTAAATTATAATAAACTATAATATTTTGTTTTATTTATTTTTTTTAATTAATTTTAGCTTTTATTATAATATTTTTATTTTATTTATAATTTATTTAATTTATAAATAAAAACTTAAAATATAATTATTTAAACTAAATTTATATTTATATAAATATTTAAAGTTTATAATAAAATATTTTAATAATAATAAAATATTTAAATTTAAACTAAAAATAATTATAATAATTTAAAATAAAATTTAATTTATATTTATTATATAATTAAAAAAATTAAATTAAAATAAAGTTTAATTTAAAATAGTTATATAGTTAAATTTTTATTATAATTATAGTTTAATTTTTATTAAAACATTAAATATATAACGCTTGCTTTTTTTTTGCACCTAGTTATTTTTATACAATAAAGTCGGTTATAAATATACAGTTATTGCTATATAGTTATTTATATAAGTAATATAAATATAATATAAATTTTTAATAACTCTATTAAAACTATTCTATATAGCTGTTTATATAATAAGCATAGCTTTAAACTTTTAGCATATATATTAAGCTAAACTTTCTTTTATTATATGCTTAATTGTTAAACCTTAGCTAAAAAAGTAGCAAAAAAGTAGCTATTTTAAGCTTGCTAACTAAACCTTATCTAATATACTATATATACTTAAATTTAAATAAAAATATTTACTACTACAAAAATAAAAAGTAAACAAAAAGCTTTGCTTATAAAACAGTTATTTTTTTTACTTTTTATTACTATCGTTATAATATTTCTATTATTATTATATGCTTTATAATAATACTATTACTATTACTAACAACTAAAATGCTTAAACTTAATAATATATTATAGCAAGCTTTTAAAATAAAGCTTTAGCTAAAACTATTTTTAAATTACCAAAAGCAATTAAAAATTTTAACACTTAAAACATTAATAGGTTTAACAATACTTATAAACGCTATTTTATAGTTATTTATTTTTTTATATATTTAAACAATTGCTAATATTTAAAATTTTATAAAGCTATAACAAAAACCAAAATAAACTAAAGCAAAATAAACCAATATAAAACCAAAAATATCAAAAAAAAAGTTTTTATTAAAGCACTTTAAAAAATTAACAAATATATAAATCTAAAGCATAGTTAAGCACAGTTAACTTATTACATAGTAGCAAGCTAAATAGCTTAATAACTAACTATTTAAGGCTTAATTAAAAAGCGTTATTGCTATGCAAACAAAAGAATACAGGTTTAGTACCAAAAAAAAAAGCTATTTTTAGCATTTCGGCTTAAAGTTGAAAATTTGCGAACTTTATATAAAAAAAAAAGCATTAAAGGCGTTATTAGTTTAATTAACAAATTGTAGCTCAATAAAAAGCCTAGCTTAAGGTTTAGGTTAATTAGTTAGCAATAAACATCTAATTGTACTATAATACATAAAACATAAATCACTAAGTAACTATAAATAGGCTAAAGCCTATATAATTAAATTTTTATTTATTAAAGTTTTTTTTATTATTATTTTTAATTTTAATATTTTTAAACTATTAAGCTTAATAATTAAAATATTTTTTAGTTTAAAAAAATTTTTTTTAAATATTTTAATATATATAAAGCTTATTAATATTATTAAAATAATATTTATTTTTTATTTAAACAAGTAAATAAACTATAATTAAATAGCTAAACTAAAGCTTAACAAGCAAACAAAAAAATAAACAATAATCTTTTTATATAAAAATAAAAAAGCAAGCTATATATAAGCTATATATAGCTAAGCTTTTTATTTATATAACTAATTACTTATTACTATATATTAGCAGCTATATATAGCTATTAATAGCTATTAATATAGCTTTTAGCAATATATATAGCTATTAATAACTAAATTATTATATATTAGCTATTTTACTGTTTTGTTAATTGTTTTACTAAGCATAATATAGCTATAAATAAGCCGCTAACATAAAAATATAAGCTGCTAATAGCTAGCAAAATATTAGTACGTTAATTAACCTATAAAGCGCAAAAAAATATTTTTAACTATCTATATATTATATTATAATACTATAATAAAGCAATTTAGTATTTACTACTTTTTTTAAAAACTTAAAAAAAGCTTAAGTTTAAATAGTTTTTATTATATATAGCTTATAAATATACTATAAAGTTTTTTATAATATAGTTTTTTTTTTATATATTATTTTAAATAGCAATAAACTTAAAAATTAACTATTAAAAATAATATTTATTTATAAATAATAAAGCTTTTATTATAATTAATTAGTTATATAAAAAAAAAATAAAAAAAAATAATATAAAAAAAAAAAAATTATATTAATAAAACTAAAATAAAATTTTTATATATATATTATAATTATATAGTTTAATTTAAAAAGCTTTAGCTTATTTATAGTCATTTAGTGATTTATGTTTTATATATTATAATATAATTAAATGTTTATTGCTAATTAACTAACTTATATAATAAAAGCTAAAATGCTAAAAATAGCTTTTTTTTTTAATATTAAACCTATATTTTTTTGTTTATATAGCAATAATGCTTTTTAATTAAGCTTTAAATAGCAGCTATAAAAACGCCTTTATTATGCTTTTATTTTAAGCTATAGCTATTAAGCTATTTAGCTTGCTAAAGCTATTTAGCTTACTGCTATATAATAAGTTAACCGTACTATTAGCGCTTAACTATGCTTTAGATTTATATACTGGTTAATTTTTTAAAGTACTTTAATAAAAACTTTTTTTTTAACTTTTATAATATTAATACTAGTTTTGTTTATTTATTTTAACTATATTTTATATTTTTTTATAGCTTTAAAAATTATTAAATATTAATAATTATTTAAATATATAAAATTATATATTAAAATAAAATAAATTTTATAATTATAGTAAAAGTTATTTAAATTTTATAAGCTTAGTTTTTTAACTGCTTTTAGTAATTTAAAAATAGTTATAACTAAAGCTATATTTTTAAGCTTTACTATAATATATTATTAAGTTTAAACATTTTAATTATTAATAATAATAATAATATTATTATAAAAAGTATAATAATAATAAAAATATTATAATAATAGTAATAAAAAATAAAAAAAATAACTATTTTATAAGTAAAGCTTTTGTTTACTTTTTATTTTTATAGTTAGCATTTTTATTTAAATTTAAATATATATAACATATTAAATAAAGTTTAGTTAGCAAGCTTAAAACGGTTATTTTTTTGCTACTTTTTTAGCTAAAGTTTAGCAATTAAACATATAATAAAAAAAAGTTTAGTTTAGCGTATATATTAGGTTTGTTTTTATATTAACTTTAGTATTTTGCTTTAGTATAATAAATTTATTTATGCTATAGCTAAAAGTTTAAAGCTACGCTTGTTATAATAGCTATATAAAATAGTTTTAGTAAAGTTGTTAAAAATTTATATTATATTTGCATTATTTATATAATAAAATAACTATATAGCAATAATTGTATATTTATAACTAACTTTATTGTATAAAAATAACTAAGTGCAAAAAAAAAGCAAACATTATATATTTAACGTTTTAATAAAAATTAAACTATAATAAAATATAGTTTAATTTAAATTATAATATTTATTATAATTTTAAATTAAAAACTTATATAATATATAATTTTTTATATATAATATATTATATAATATAATATTAATTTGCATTAAAAGTTTATATTATATAGTTTTTATTTAATAATAATATAACAAGTATAGTTTTTATAATATAAATATAACATTATAATTATTTTTATATATTAGCTTTAATAATAGTATTTTAAATATTTATAATATTATTTTTATATAAAAAAAACTATATTTATTTATATTATTATTTTAAACTAATATATAAAAACAAATATAGTTATTTATTTATATGTTTTTTTATTATATATAATTATTTATGTACTTTTTATTATATATATAAAAATAACTATACTTTTTTTTAAATATATTTATTTAATATATATAACTTTTATAATAATTTATATTTTTATTTACTTTTTATATTATTAATATTTTTTTTTTTTAATAATATTAATATTAATATTAATATTAACATTATTATTATTATTAATATTACTATTATTATTATTATAACTATTATAATATATATATTATATTTTTTTTTTAATTATATTATAAATATTAATTTTTTTATATATATAATTTTTTTTTTTTTTTTTTTTTTTTTTTTAATTATAATATTAACTTTTGTTTTTTAAATTAAAAAATAATAGCTAATATTATACTATTATAATATGTTTTAATATATTATATTAATTTTATTTAATTAAAATATTATTATTTAATAAATTATTATAATATAAGTTTAAATAAATTATTTAAGTTATATTAATATTTTTTTAATTTAATTAAAAAAAGTTACTATTATACTTTTTTATTTAGCATATTTTTATATAATAAATATATTGTTCGATAAGTTAACATAGCTTTTTTTAATATATATATAATTGTAAAATTATTTTAATAGCTATTATTAAAGGCCCCCGCGCTTGGGGGCAAGGAAACCCTCGTTTCCAAGGTTTTTACCCCCCCCCTCCTCCTTGGTCACCTGTCGACCTGCCTGCCGACCTGCCTGCCAACCGTACGGCCACCTGTACTGCTAAGGACCCCCCCTTGGTCACCTGCCAACCTGCCGGCAGACCCTTCAGCCAACTGACCTAGTGGCCAGGGCTAGAAGGACTGAATTGGAGGGGTCTAGAGGACCCAGGGACCTGCCAGGGCCACCAGGACTGCCAGGGCCACCAGGACTGCCAGGACCTGCCAGGGCCACCAGGACTGCCAGGACCTGCCAGGACTGCCAGGGCCGCCAGGGTGGTAGGTCTGCCAGGACTGCCAGGGCCGCCAGGACTGCCAGGGTGGTAGGTCTGCCAGGACTGCTAGGGCCGCCAGGACTGCCAGGACCTGCCAGGGCCACCAGGTCTGCCAGGACTGCCAGGGCCGCCAGGACTGCCAGGACCTGCCAGGGCCACCAGGTCTGCCAGGACTGCCAGGGCCGCCAGGACTGCCAGGACCTGCCAGGGCCACCAGGTCTGCCAGGACTGCCAGGGCCGCCAGGACTGCCAGGACCTGCCAGGGCCACCAGGTCTGCCAGGGTGTGAGAGGAAAAGGGTCCTGGCAGCCCTGGCAGCCCTCAATAGAAGCCATACGACCTAGCCACACAGCCCAGCCACTTCAGCCACTCCACCCTAGTCCTCCTAGGTCTTCCCAGGTCCCCTAGGTCCTCCAGACCCCTTCCAATTCAGTCCTTCTAGCCCTAGGTCAGTTGGCTAGCAGGTCTGCCGGCAGGTCGGCAGGTGACCAAAGGGGGGTCTTTAGCAGTATAGGTGGCCGTACGGTTGGCCGTACGGCTGGCGGCAGGGTGGCAGGCAGGTCTGCCAACAGGGTGGTGGGCAGACTGGTCTGCCAATACGCAGGTTGGTTGGCAGGGCAGGTTGGTTGGCAGGGCAGGTTGGTTGGCAGGGCAGGTTGGTTGGCAGGGCAGGTTGGTTGGCAGGGCAGGTTGGTTGGCAGGTTCGTTAGCAGGTCGACTAGCAGGTCGGCTGGCAGGCAGGTCTACCGGCAGGTGGGCAGGTGGGTCAGGGGGGGGTCCCTGGCCGTACGGGTGGCAGGCAGGTCGACAGCTTTAGCGCCAAGCCTTTTTCTTAAATAGGAAAAAAGCATTTCTTAATTAAGCCATAATAATATTAATAAAATTTTTATAAATATAAGTAATTTTTGTTTTATTTATTTTATAAACTTATTTATTAAAAATAAAAGCATAATAATTATAAATAATAAAATTATATAATTTATTATTTTATATAAAATAAGCTTAATAATAATAATAATAATAATAATAATAATAATAATAATAATAATAATAATAATAATAATAATAATAATAATAATAATAATAATAATTTTTTTATTTTTTTTTTTTTATTAAAAAAAAAATAATAAAAGCTAAATTATTAGTTTAATTATATAGCTAATAATTTAGTTATTAATTTTATTATTATTATTTAAATATATATATATTTTTTTTTTATATAATAATATATATAATATTTTTGTTTTTAATAAAATAAATTTATAAATAAAGTAAAATAAAAGTTAACTATAGTTTATAATTTTTTGCTAGCATTTTTATAGCCTAATTAAGAAATGCCTCTTTTTTATTTAGGAAGAGGGCTTAGCGCCAAGGCTGTCGACCTGCCTGCCATCCGTACGGCCAGGGACCCCCCCCTGACCCACCTGCCCACCTGCCGGTAGACCTGCCTGCCAGCCGACCTGCCAGTCGACCTGCCAACGAACCTGCCAACCAACCTGCCCTGCCAACCAACCTGCCCTGCCAACCAACCTGCCCTGCCAACCAACCTGCGTATTGGCAGACCAGTCTGCCCACCACCCTGTTGGCAGACCTGCCTGCCGACCTGCCTGCCGACCTGCCTGCCACCCTGCCGCCAGCCGTACGGCCAACCGTACGGCTACCTATACTGCTAAAGACCCCCCTTTGGTCACCTGCCGACCTGCCGGCAGACCTGCCAGCCAACTGACCTAGGGCTAGAAGGACTGAATTGGAAGGGGTCTGGAGGACCCAGGGGACCTGGGAGGACCTAAGAGGACTAGGCTGGAGTGGCTAAAGTGGCTGAGCTGTGTGGCTAGGGCTCGAAGGACTGAATTGGAAGGGGACCCAGGGGACCTGGGAGGACCTGAAAGGACTGGGCTGAAGTGGCTAAAGTGGCTAAGCTGTGTGGCTAGGGCTAAAAGGACTGAATTGGAAGGGGTCTGGAGGACCTAGGTCCTAGGGGACCCAGGAGGACCTGAGAGGACTAGGGTGGAGTGGCTGAAGTGGCTGGGCTGTGTGGCTAGGTCGTATGGCTTCTATTGAGGGCTGCCAGGGCTGCCAGGACCCTTTTCCTCTCACACCCTGGCAGACCTGGTGGCCCTGGCAGGTCCTGGCAGTCCTGGCGGTCCTGGCGGCCCTGGCAGACCTACCACCCTAGCAGTCCTGGTAGCCCTGGCAGGTCCTGGCAGTCCTGGCGGCCCTGGCAGTCCTGGCAGGTCCTGGCAGTCCTGGTGGCCCTGGCAGGTCCCTGGGTCCTCTAGACCCCTCCTTCTAGCCCTGGCCACTAGGTCAGTTGGCTGGAGGGTCTGCCAGCAGGTTGGCAGGTGACTAAGGGGGGGTCCCTGGCAGTACAGGTGGCCGTACGGTTGGCAGGCAGGTCGGCAGGCAGGTCGGCAGGCAAGGTCGGCAGGTGACCAAGGGGAGGGGAGGGTAAAAACCTTGGAAACGAGGGCTTCCTTGCCCCCAGGCGCGGGGGCCTCTAGTATATATAACATATATAATATGCTTGCTAATAAAGCTTAAATAAATAAAAACATTAAAACAACTATTAAATATTTTTATATAATATTTTAGGTTAATAATTAACTATACAAACAATATTTTAGCAAAACTAAAACCTAATAATTAAATAGTTTATAGTTTATTTTTAGTATAATAGTTAATATATAAATTTAATTAATTTTTTGCTTTATATAAATATAAATTAAATTAATTTTTTGTTTTATACAGCTAAAATTAATTTTAAAGTAGTGTAAGGTAAAATTACAAAATAGAAAATACCAAATTAGGTAGATTAGATAGTTCGGATAATATAGTAATAGCCCTCCCTAGATAGGATCCGCAGATGATCGCATAACCTTCGGCGAATCACTCAAAATCTAGATAACAAACCTAGCAGTCAGGAATCGTAGATCGGAAGGCTGCAGGCCTCTTTGGATTATGTGAGGTAAGGGTACCTGTTATGCTTGTACCCCTTTTCCTGCAGTTTCTCTAATTGGTAGCAATTGGATAGCTATTCACCAGTCACACTGTATATGTCAGAACAGCGAGCTTCCAATCTAGGACTTGTATGAAAGTCTTTTTCGGCCGGTCGTTACCTAGGTCAGCATGGACAGGGTGCACCTTGAGAAGTGATCTGCCCGAGTTAAGAAAGTAAAATACCTAGTCGCTTAAACTTGCCGTAGACACATCCTCTCTGCGCAGCCTAGATATTGACCAAGCCAAGTTGCGAGCCCTTTTATTGTCTGTCTCCTGTGTCAACACCAAGTTCCACCAGCTTCCGCCATATGACCTACCACTATGTTCTATGCTCAGCCCTTATCTTTCATAGGTCTATGCTGCCTCGCGAGATCGGTCGTCGGCGGACACCATCCGTCGATGAATATTCCTAAGCATGGCGCCGTCGCTTCGGAGAATTCACAATGCAGCCAGATCGGCATTGAAATGCTAAAATCAGGCGGCAATGCTGCAGATGCGATGGTCGGGACCGTATTTTGTGTTGGAGTGGTCAATGTCATGCACAGCGGGATTGGTGGCGGGGGATTCATGCTTGTCCGCTCCGATAATGGCACATACGAATTTATCGATTTCAGGGAGACGGCGCCTGCAGCTGCTTTTGAAAACATGTATACCAACAATACTGATGCTAGCCTCTATGGCGGCCTCGCCAGGTACGGCATATAAAATAACTCGCACTAACGCTAGACAGTCAATGCTGAATGAATAAATAGTGGTATTCCTGGCGAGCTTCGTGGCTTAGAGTATCTTCACAAGCACTATGGCCGTCTTCCGTGGGCACAAGTCATGTCACCAGCTATAAAGCTAGCCAGATACGGATTCCGAGTCAACGAGGACTTGGTTAAAGCTATTAATTCTACTAGCCCTGCAGACTTCCTGACTAAAGACCCAGCATGGGCAATAGACTTCGCCCCTAATGGCCGGCTCGTACGAGTTAATGAGACGATAACAAGAAAGTGGTACGCCGACTTGCTAGAATCTATTTCAGAAAGGGGCGCAGACGTTTTCTATTCCGGGCCGATTGCAAATGCTACTATAGCAGCTTTGCAGGGCACAGGGGGAACGATGACCCTTGAAGATTTAAAAGATTACACGATTGTAGTCCGCAAACCTTCGAATATAACTTATGGTGATTATAGAATCACGAGCTGTGGCGCTCCTGCAGGAGGCTCTGTAGTAAGTCACTTTTGATTTTAATTCCTTCTAATTTCCGAATTTTAATGACTCAATGCCCTAGGTACTAAGCATTCTGAACATTCTCCAAGGGTATAAAAATATCGGAAACCCGCTAGAGCGTAATCTTACCACTCATCGTCTTGATGAAGCAATGAAGTTTGCTTATGGAGAAAGGACGAATCTCGGGGATCCATCATACGTGAGCGATGTTTTAGAATACCAAGACTCCATGCTTTCTGCTGAGACAGCTGCGGAGATTCGTTCTAAGATTTCTGATGGGAGAACTCATACAAATATCTCCTATTATGACCCAGCAGGGATAGAGAGCTTGAATACGCACGGAACAAGCTACCTAGCTACGGCGGATCATACTGGTTTGGCCATTAGCCTCACAACCACTATCAACACACTATTCGGATCCCAGGTGATGGTACCTGAGACTGGAGTTGCCATGAACAACGAGATGAACGACTTTTCTATCCCAGGCTCGAGCAATGTGTATGGGTATAGGCCGAGCCCAGTAAACTACATCCGGCCAGGGAAAAGACCACTGTCTTCAATGGCGTCTACTATCGTCGAAACAGCATTAGATGGAAGACTATACCTCGTTATTGGCTCCGCGGGAGGAAGCCGCATCATCACTGCAACGGCTCAGAATCTTCATCATGTTCTCGATGAAAATCAAAACGTCGCACAGGCTCTTGGGGCACCTAGATTCCATGACCAACTTGTACCTACAGACGTTGAGTTTGAGTATGCGTACGACAATAACACAGTCTCATATATGATTGCTGTGGGAGTCAATGCCACTTGGGTAGCTCCTGGCGATAGTGAGGCACAGGCCATTAGGCTCCTACCAAATGGAACCTTTGAGGCAGCAGGAGAACCAAGGCAGTTCAACTCTGGTGGGTTTGCAATCTGAACTTCACCTTGAGATCGTTGTTCCTTCGTCTTCGTTGAACAATGACACCGCCCGCTGAGGTAATTTGATGGCTTGGCATTGAATCGACGTCAGAATCGGCATCATGATGATATCAACGTCTTGAAGCTTTAAAATGACGCAACATTCACCGAGGCTAGAGGAGATCACAACTAATTTTCATACAGATGCAAGATTTAATAATGAATAGGAATTAATGACTGTATATCTGAATAAGTGTGGCTATTCAAGATGTTTCGAGTTAATACGAATTTCCCTCAACGTAACCCTCTGGGAACTTCTCAACCAATTTCTTGATCTCGTCTACGAGTCTATAATGTAACACACATTTTAGTAAACACAAGCTTTAATACCGGTAAATCTGGCACTTACTTCACTCGGAAGCGTTTATCCTTCGGCCAGAGCGCAGAGTCATGAATGA
Organism: Nemania sp. FL0031; assembly: GCA_022432375.1. Lineage (NCBI taxonomy): Eukaryota > Fungi > Ascomycota > Sordariomycetes > Xylariales > Xylariaceae > Nemania > Nemania sp. FL0031. The sequence continues at coordinate 15,619 of JAJKKK010000145.1, read as the reverse complement.
TGGCACGACTAGACATTTCGGATAGGTCAGATCGATGAAACTCCTCATATTTACCCAGGGTAGCTCACATCGAGTATAGTGCATTACGTGCATCCCAGTCATCTCGAGGCTCGGATTTTGGTATATGTTCGTGATAACTTTCCATGCACTGTGTTGCCCACTCATTTTCTAAGGGCCGCATGATGCCCAATTCATCTGTATCAACGGTCAGTGATAGTGCTTAATGAGCTGTATAAGGTGACCTCAAATGGACAATGGTTACTCCGGGAATCGAATCGTTAATTGATACCGGGGAAAGAAGGGGAAAGGCATACACTCATTGTGGCCCCAGAACGCAGAGGAATCGTACATCAGCGGATCCCCTGAATCTTTCTGCTGTGACACATTGCCGAGCCACAAGTCACCATGAATAAGCACTGGCTTGATAGATCTTCCCTTAGTTTCCAGGGGCCTTAGGAGCCTGGGAATGACCTTGTCGAGGAAAGGTACTATAAGTGGTTCCAGCTCTTCGCGCTCGCCTCTCTTGTCCATCTCGATTTTCAGCATGTGCCGCATTCCTCTTGCATAGAACTCCTCCCACGAGTCTGTCCAGGCGTTGTCTTGAGGAAGGGTACCATTGTAAGTAGTCACATCAAATCCAAACTTGCCGGTCAAATTCGCTTTGGCGCTGGTAGTATGTAATTGGGCCACTGCGCTTGTGAAACGAGAAATTTCCGGCTCGTCCTTTAGTAACTCGTGGAAAGTATATAGACTAAAATAACGCTCCGAGTCTTGGCATTTCCCATAGGCAATTGGCCGAGGAGAGAACTTTGGAATAAACTTGTGGATAAGTTTCATGGACTCAAATTCTCCATTGAGCATCGGACTAGCAACATCTCCATCAGCCAGCTGCAAAGTTGGACAGATTAGAACAGTTTCTAGACCGACCAACTTAGAGTATTTACCTTGAGAAAGTATGATTCTAGCTTCCCGTCAATCTCGATGTCAAGACGACCTGTCTTGCTCCAGTAGCTACGCGCGTGTCCTTGACACGCCTTGATGATAGCTGTAGAGGGGAATTCTATAGAAGTGAGACGTGAGATTATAGTGAGTTGGGTAGTGATGAAAATGATATGATATGGGGCTTACGAGCAACGATATTTGGATCCACCTCTATATCCCCCTCGTGAACAGTTGCGTTAAACTGTGTTTCTAGGTACGACATGATCGCGGTTTGACATGGGTTGGAGGAAGCGGAGAGAGTAGGGATAGGCAGCGTGGACGGATATTATGGGTATGGAAAACAAGTAAAACATTGTCTTACATGTTTGCCCTAAAACGAGTGAAACAAACAACCGTCTTCCCACCGAACGTATTGCACCTGTGGTAACACGTATCAATCTGCTAGCCAGCCCGCTTCGGAAGACAGGTCATAAATAACTACTAGTAGGTCCAAAGATAAGAAGGGGCGCTATCGTGGCTATTTGCAGAGCTCATACCCGAAAATAACGGAAACAAGGCACAACCGGGCAGGTAAGCATGCCCTAGTTATCTGCTGCTAGTTCGCATCATAAGGCACCGTGCGGTAAGACAGTGGTATCTCCCTACAGCATATACTTGCACACAAAGTCAAGCTAAGTCACAATATGCGAGCAAGTCACTGACCGATCAAAGCTTCAATATCGCCAAGACCAATGTGCTGATTCATTAATCGGCCGGTCTAAAAACCCCGGCACTGTATAGACGAATCAGCACATCTTCGTACGGGTAACTGGCGTCTGGTGTTGGCTAGATGGTGTAAATGAGGCTGCAAGCAAGCCATTGATGCCATAGAACTACTTAGTATACATTATCTTTGACACGTCATTGCATCACTCATGTTGGTTTCTGGTCTGTGCTTGCTTCTCTTCTTCTCCATGCAATCGTCCTACATATTCAGAGCGAGAAGCCATGGTCTGTTAAAATATCGTCTGACACAAAGAGCCTCCGGCAAGCAACGGAATTAACCATGCCCCTATCTATCAGCCTGTGAGCTGACCCCAATCCTGCCCCAACACAATGACTACCGTTCCTGTCTGCCAGAGTAGCGAAAAGGGGCTAGAGAACCAAGCCACAACTTCAAATGAAACGCCAGCGCCCGTATCTCCTGTTCCATACTCACTTTTTACGAGAAATGAACGACGTATTATAGTCGGCTTAATAGCCTTCGCTGGTTGGTTCTCTACTCTCAGCAGCTTTATATACTACCCGGCTATTCCTGCTATTGCGACCAGCCTTCATTCATCTATTGACTTCATCAATCTAACCGTCACCTCTTACTTGGTTGTCTCGGCTATTGCTCCCGCATTTGTCGGTGATGCCTCCGATACTTTTGGCCGGCGGCCCTTATATGCAGTCACACTCACGCTTTATGTTGCGGCCAACATCAGCATAGCATTGCAACACTCAGCCGTGGCACTGTTGGTACTCCGCATGTTACAAAGCATTGGGATTTCTGGTGGGTTTTGCCGCCTTCATTCCTATTCTAGTCAAGCTCACAGCCAAGTAAAAGGAGCATTTTCGGTCGCATACGGTGTGATTGCAGATATTTCGGTTCCAAGCGAGAGGGGGGCATTCGTTTCCGCCGTTTCATTCGGGTACGCCTAGATAGCTCCCCGCCCCCCGACTTTGTTGTTACCAAAGACTCGGAATAGCACCCAGCATCACAGCGCTGACATGGCGCATCACACGACAGGATCACAACGGCACCAAGCCTCGGCCCCGTCGTGGGTGGCGTTCTAGCTTTTGGCCCCGGATGGCGATGGATTTTCTGGTTTTTAACTATTGCAGCTGGTTCATGCCTCATAGCTATATGCTTGGCTCTCCCAGAGACCAATCATGTGCTGGTGGGCAATGGCGGTATCAAGCCCCCCCGGGCACTATGCCTGCCTCTGTCGACTAAGGGCTTCATGCAGCCATGGGCGAGAGAGGATGGGGCTGCTTGCCCCATTCCTTCACGAACAGCTCGAAAAATCCCTAACCCAATTCAAAGCCTCCGCATACTTTCTCGAGAAGACGTAGCAGTGAGTATTATGCCCGGCAGCCTACTTTATACAGTATACTGCTGTATTCATACATCGCTCTCATCAACATTCATTCCTCTTTATGATTTGAATGAATTACAAGTCAGTCTTCTCTATCTACCGTTTGGAATTGGCGCCGTTTTATCAACGGTGGTATCCAGTAGGTGGATTGACCATGACTATCGTGTTGTGGCGAAAGCGCATGGGCTTCCAATCAACCAGGTGTCGGGAGATGACCTGCTGCAGTTTCCAATTGAAAAAGCTCGCCTTAGAAGCGCCTTTGTGCCTACCATATCTGCCTTCGCATCCACCCTCTCTTATGGGTGGTTAGTGAGCATACACACAGTAAGAATAATTCGATATCCCTCCCGACGGCCGATTTCCTAACGAATAAAAGCACATCGCAGGTCCGAGCGTTCTTCTTTTTGTCATAGGCTTTTCAATTCAGACCTGCTTTAATGTAAATAGTATATTACCCACAATGAAAACTCTGTAGCTAACATGACTAGATTAATAACACTTTACTTGTCGACATCAATCAAGATCGTCCTGCTACAGCGCAAGCGTCTTCTAATATAGTTCGTTGCATTCTCTCAGCTATTCTGGTTGCTGTACTTCAAAAACTCATAGACGCTTTGGGGTTTGGGTTGGCCTTCACTATCCTTAGCTTCTTCTGTCTAGCAGCTGGGATTTTCTATTTAATTGAGCTTAAATACGGAATGAAGTGGAGACTGGCTAGACATCGCATTACAGCTGACTAAATGACATCGAAATCATTCCCCTTGATACCCGTTCGGATATTTCTGAATGAGCCGCGTCATATCCTCGATAGCCCTAGGCCGGATTAGAAAGATACAGTTTGTGGGCAAGAGACTAACATCTTGCGAAAATCGTTAATTTCTGGATAGAGTGTCGAGGCACATAGGTGATTGCTTCTGTTTTCATTTTAGCCAAATGGTGCCATAAGCTACGTAAGTCATGATATCTTACATTCCATACAGGGCGTTACGATCCTCGTAGTCCCCTTTAGGGTCAGATGGATCGATGAACTTGTGATATTCTTCCATCCAGTGTCGGCCCATTTTGTAGCGCGCAATAGACATGCTGCTCAAATCATCTAAGTAGAGGCAATAAGTCAAATGTCTGCCTGCAATAGACGAGAGTGATCAAATAGCATAAACAGTGTACGCACACTCATTGTGACCCCAAAACACGGAACAATCAAAGTACATAGGGTCACCCGTAGCAGCGTTACTTCCTAGGTTCCCATACCAAATATCCCCATGGAGCGCAGCGGGTTTAAGGCTTCGTCCATGAGTCGTGAGAGGTCGCAGAAGACGAGGAATCACCTTATCCAACAGGTCAGGGAGTAAGTTCCGAAGCTCTTGACTTGGCCCTTGCGACTTGGCTTCTTGGTCAATGAACGATAGTAGACGACGCCGATAAAGCTCTTCCCATGTCGCAGACCATCTGACATCTTGGTACATGGTGCCTTCATAGGTCATGACTTCGAACCCGAATTGACTTGGAGCATCCCTATCCTCCGCACTATTGCGATGGAGTTGGGCCAGTAGGCTAGAGAATGCATGAACATTTGGTAAATCCTTGGTCAAATCCACAAATTCACAGAGATAAAAGTGCGTGTTAGGGTCCGACTTATAGGTGCCCCAAGCTACTGGGCGAGGAATACCGTTCGGTGTATACTTGTGAATGGTCTTAGCGCCACGATACTCGCCCTTGAGCATGCCCATGCCTAGCTCTCCCGAAGACAGCTTCATGAAGTAGCTTTGGATGGTGTTGTCGGAGAGTTCAATATCGATGCGGGTAGTTCGTGTCCAGAAACTGGCCCCATGAGGTTTTGCTTCCTTCAGCTTCGATCCCTTTGGGAAATCTGATATTGTGAGGAGTCTGGTAGGTTTATAATAGACTACTACTAGCATAAGGAGGTTTACTAACGCTCTGTGACAGCCTCATCTATGATGACTGGTAGGATTTCACCTTCCGAAGGTCTTGGTATTCCGCTGTGTTCATCCATCATTGCAAAGAACAGATAGATATGTCTGGGGAGGAGATTGAGCGGTAAGACAAATGAATCCATAACAGAAAAACTAGTTAGAAGGATATGGCGAATAAGTGAGACACTATCATCTATCCAATCAGACTGATCGGGTGATAAATAGACCGAGAAACAGTCATCCGTTCTTGGAAGCGCCCTAGTGTTGATGAAACTTGTCAACAAATGATCTATTACCGATTACGGCTCTTTTTCCTCTCTACTCTGGTCAGTATACTACGTTGCAGGAGGTGCAGCGTAGCACCCATTACCAATTTGGGCCACGCCCTGTATATTAATTCAATATGCATTTCATATCATCTTTCATTGTAGTCGGATACGGTGTGATTTTGCTCTACTTAAAGTAGTGCGTTGTGGTCTATGATAGCTGGTGTGGTGTCTGTCAGGTTGCCTTAGAAGGACTATCACAATGTGAGTGCGTGGGCATGTGGTTACGGACGCCAATCTGTTCGGAAGGAGTGGTATATAATTAATATCTGTTTCGCTAGGCGCAAGTATTGGGTTGCCACTGAACAACTAAAGTACGATCTGTATTCACTACCAATGCTATATGATGGTAACCCGAAATTATTTCCCTTCCATCGGCGCAGTTGGCTGTGGTGAATACTTATATGACGTAAATAGGTAAGACTAGTCATATGAGGTAGCTTGCACTATTGTATTTTAGAGATCGGATAGGGGGCGAGGAAGTGATCTAAGGATCATATTACAATGAGAGACCGTCAATGCCGTAATATAAGGCTCTAATGTCAAATCTTAAAGCATGAACTAAATTTTGTATAGAAACTAGCCTTTTATAATACAAAATAATAAGTAACTTGCGGGAAGTATCTAACGAATTCTTGTTACTATACAATCTCTTTGTTTAAGTGAAACTCTATAGCTACCACGAATACTTTTATGGTGTACACCTTCCCCATTAATCCTATTTCTAGTTCCTAATTTCCCATCCCAAGAAATAATTTAGAGCCATACCCCCTGTTAATTAACAGCCACAGTTCTATAGAAAAGGACTAACTCAAGAAGCGCTGCCCCTTCGACAAACCTTGAAACAAATTAAGATACGTTATTCAAAAACTAGCCTTTTTGTCTGTACCGCATATAGTCGCGATGGCCCACGAAGCAAAAACAACACCGATCCTTTTAGCCAATGATGTTCCTCCAACACAAGAACATATAGGCAATGAAGAACATCCATCTATCATAAGTGTAGAGAAAGATGCCCCAGCGAAACCACAGACTGATCTCACCAGACCGAGCGCTAACGTCTGTTGTGTCAAAAATTGCACCCGGATCCACGTTCCAAGTAATAATGAGCGGTGTTTCTATCATCAGAGAATGATGGAAGCTAGCAGAAGAAGATATAAACTTCGGAAAGAAGCAGGTGTTTGCGTTAAGTGTGGTGGCCCGCTAGGTGAGAGCACTACTAAGGACTGCTTTCCATGCAAAGTAAAATGCGGAGCTTCTAACAAAATAACTAGCAGGAAATTCTATAAACTCCGGAAAGAAGCGGGTGTTTGCGTTCAGTGTAGTAGCCCTCTAGGTGAGAGCACTACTAAGCACTGCTTTCCATGCAAAGTAAAATCCAGAGCTTCTAACAGAAAATATTACAGAAAGAAGCGCAATGAAAGAGTATCGGAAGGTCAAAAATCCACAGCGGTACGTCAGGCAATTGAACCATGCAAGACTTGTTCAATCCCGTCATTTGCGAATCTACTGAGATGCGACGACTGTGATGCAAGTTTGTCTAGGGCCTCTAAATGAGAGGGATATATTCAGATAGGCAACGCGTCTAATGATAAAGAAATTGAGCAGCCAGCTGAAGTTTCAGGTTGGGAAAACATAAAAGTCTACTAGAATGAATCAAGAACTACTTTTGCCATCCTACCTCACACTCCCCCCTTCTATATATGCACATATTACGGAGCTTAGTTAGTAAATTCTACAATTTTCGATGGCAGCATACTTGATTACCCTAGATTTTGTTACTTTGTCATACCATATTCATTTTATGTCAAGAAACTATAAATTCAACCGGTCGACGTATACCCCTTCGCCGAAAATCTACATTTTCTATTATATTACAAGCTTAATTTATTAGGCACAACTACGTAGGGAGGCCTTCTTCCAAGCCACGTAGTGAAACGGCTCATGTAGCCGCCGCCGGGGACCTAGCGAAGGGTTAGCCATTTCTAAGGTACGGGAAGCATCGCCTCTCCTTGAGAGAAGAACCCGTTTGACTAAAAAATACATGTGGTTTGTATATGGGAAAAAGTAAGACAAGCCTAAATCAAGTTGTGTGTATGCCTTTATTGGGGTTGGCAAGCCACACGAGGTGTGGCGTATGTGGCTGATCGCACGCACTGTCACAGTAGGTATGTTGTTTCGCCGCCACCTAGAATTTCTCATGTTCCTACTTTAGAATGACTATAAACACTTGATCTAACAACAAAATATTGCTTACTCGTTTCTAAATTTCGTTCTTGGTGACCCCTGAGAGGATGAGATGTTGACGGAGAGGCCATCCCCGGAGTGTATTTAGTTAGCTCTTGGGAAGTTGGTTTTAGAGAGCAGCGAGCCAGATCGAGCGACACTGGTACCAGAAGGCTACACCAGGAGAGGTGACCCTGGAGGCGACCTCAGCTGCACCAAAAGAAATTATCGTGAAGCGTAAGGAGAAGTTAACAAAGGAGGCATTCCTATATATAGGTAAGATAGCATTCAGAGTGATTTTAGGAGCCTCGGGCAACAGCAACAGACTATCATCTATCATATAAGGAAGGGCCCCGAGAACTCGCAATTGAGGACATGTATGCTACTATGGAAAGCTAGTTCATACTTTCAATGCACCAAAGCTCCCGGGAGTCATTGGATTTTTAAATATTAAAACAGGGCGGGTGATCTTGACCAGGGGGTCAGGTTGATTACATAAGGAGGATCTAGCTAAAAAATTCGTTGATTTTTTATATAAATAGCCTAGCTTCTAGCCTTAATTTTAGCTAGAAATTTAGCACCTATAGATAATATACACTTTTTTTTTTTTGTTTTTTTAACTTTTTTTATATGTAAAATTTTTAAATAGCTAAAAAAATAGTTTAAACTAAACTTTTAAAATATACTTAAAACTAATATTTTAAGTTGTTTTATTAGTATTTTTAGTAAAGCTTTTGCTATATTGCTAAATGTTTTTTAAAATAGTTATTTAAATAAATTTTTTTAATAAAGTTAATTTAAAACTAAAAATGTTTTAGCTAACTAAACTATAAAAATTAATTATAACTTTTATAATTAATTATAATAATATAAAACTATAAAAATAAAACTACTATAAAAAAAAACATTAAATTAAATATTTTTTTATAAAATTAAAAATATTATTATAAAAAAGCTATAAATAAATATTAAAACTAATATTTTTTAAAAAAAAGCAATAAAAAAAAATAAAAATATAAAAAAAGTTTTATAAAAATTTATAAAGTTTTATAAAGTTTTTATAAAAATATAAAAATACTAATAAAATATAAACTTTAAAATTATTTTTAGTTTTATTTTTTTATTTAATAATAATTTATAGTATATAATAATATAAAGTTTAAACTAATATAAGCTTTATAATTATATTTTAAATTATTTTAAATATTAAATTAATAAGTTTTTTATTAAAATAATAATTTTAAAGTAATATTTATAAAAACTAGTTAATATTTAATATTTAGTTTTTTAAATTAAAAATAAATTATATTATTTTAAAATTAAAGCTTTAATAGTTTATTTAAAATTATATAATAAAATATTAATATAAATTTTTATAATATTATTAAGTTAATAAATATTTATTAAAAGTATTAAAAAGTTTTAAAAAAAAATAAAGCTAGCATTAATATTTTTAAATTTTAAAACTTAGTTTTAAAATTAAATAACTTTTGTAATAAAAAATAAGCTAAATACTAAAATAAATATAAATTTATTATATATATAAGTTTATTATTAATTTTTTTTATATTATTTAAAAAAAAAAAATTAAAAAGTTAAAAAGCTAAAAAATAGCTATAATAAAAATATAAAATGCTTTTTAAAATAAAAAATATAAAAAAAACAAACAAAAAAAAAACTAAATTATTAGCTATTAATATTTTTATATAAATATATTAAATAGTATTTACTATTTATTTTTTTTTGTTTTTTTTTTTAAAATTAATAAATTTTTTAATTTTATTTTTAAGTTTTAAACATTTTATAAAAACTATTTTATTATAAGCTTTAAATTTTTAAATATAAATTTAAAATTTTTGCTATAGTTTAATTTAGCTAAAAATAATATTATTATAATTAATATAATAATTATTTTTATTATTATAGCTAGCATTTTAACCGTTTTTAGCAAAAAAAAAAAAAAAAAAAAAGTTTTTAAAATGTTTTATAATATTATATTTTTAAAATTATTAAACTTTAGTTTTATTATTACTTTAAACTTTTTTAACTTAAACAATATTTTTTATTTTTTATTTAATAATATTAAAATTAACAATTAATTTAAAAGTTTTAAACTATTATTTATTAATTAAAAAATATTTTTAAATTTTTTAGTTAGCTAATTATTTATTTATATTTAAATAAAATAAATTATAAAAATTATTTATATAATTATTTAAAAAATATATAATTAAAACGTTATAAAAGCTATATTAATAGCTTAATTTAATTATAATAACTTTAAATTTTAATATTTTTTTTAAGCTTTTTTAAAAAAATATAAAAGCAATTTAAAAATAAAAAATATTTTTAGCTTAAAGCTATATATAATAAAATATAAAATAATTGTTAATAATATTAAAGCTTTAAAAAAAATATTTAATAAAAATATATTTATTATAAAGCTATTAAAAAATATTTTTAATAATATTTTATATTAAATTTTTACTTTTTATTTAATATTTTATAATATTTTATATAAACAAAAATATACTAATATTTATAAATATTTAAACTTATAAGCTATATTTAAAATAAAAATTAAAATATATAATACTAAAAATTTTAAAGCAAAAAATATATAAGCTAAAAAAAAAAAAAAATATATATAATTAATTGTTTTTTTTATATAATGTTTAAAATAAGCAAGTTAAATTTATAAAATTATTTATTAATATTTAATTTTATTAAATTAATATTAAAAATAAAAAGTTTATAGTTATTTTTTAAAAATAGCTATTATTTTTTATTACAAATAATAATTTAAAGCAAATTATTTAAAAAATTAAAAAACTTAAAATTAAATTATAATAAATTAATATAATTATTAAAAAAAAAAAAAAAATAAAAAGTAAATTTTAGTTTTTATTATTTACTATTTTATTAAAGTAATATTATTAAAATTTTTTTTAAATATATTAAATATACTTTTATATATATTTTATATACTTAAATTAATAGTTTTTTTAATAGTTTAACTTTATAGCAAATATATATTTAATATTATAAAATAAATATATATTATAAAATAAATATAAATTATAAAACAAATATAAGTTTAATTAAAATTATAAAAAAAACTAAAAATATAAAAAAAATATATTAAATATTTAATATTATATTTATAAAAAAAACAATTATTTTTTAAATAAATGTTTTATTATAATAAAAATAAATAAAAAATAAATTTTATATTTTAATAATTATTAATAATATTTAAATAACAAATAGTTAAAATTAGCTTTTTAATATTTTAAAATTTTTGCAAATATTATTTTTTAAATAAAAAAAAATAGCAAAAAGTTTATTTTTATAGCTTTAAAATAAATTTATAATTATTATTTTGCTAGCAATTTTAATTTTTAATATAAAATATACTATAAGCTAAAAAAAAAAAAAATAGTACTAAAAAACTTTAAAATTATAAAATTTTATAAAAATTAAAAAAATAAAGTTATAATATTTAAAAAAAAAACCTAAAAACTAAATTAATATAATATTTATATAATAAAAATAATAAATAAAATGTTTGCTTTTTAATTAATAGTATAAACTAATATAATTAAAATTATATTAGCTAATAAAATTAATTTTATTATAAAAAAAAAAATAGTTTTATAAAAAATAACTATTTATTTAATTTTAAATAAAAAATTTAAATAAACAAAAATAAAAAAAAGCAAATTATTAGCTATATATTTAATAAAAATAATTTTTATAGCTATATTTTTATTATAAACTAAACTTTTAAAAAGCTATTAAAAGCTGCTAAATTTAAAAAAATTATAAAATATAACTTTAATAATATTATTTATATTTTTATTAAATAAAATATGCTTTTTATAATAGTAAAAAAAATTATAAAAAATACTAATTAGTTTAATAACGTTATTATAATATTTATTTTTATTATTTTTAAATTATATATTATAAATAAAAAAATTTAAATAAAAAAAATAAATAATATATTTAATAAAAAAATAAATATAATTATTAAAAAAATAATTATAAAAATTTTTAAATTTATAAAAGTTTTAATATTATAAATTAATAAAATATTTTTAGATTTTAAAAATAAAAGCTTAAAAATAATTTAAATATTATTTAATAATATTTTATATTTTATAAAACTTTAAAAAAAAATTTTTAATATTACTATTGTTTTTTTAACTATTTTTAAGTTTATTTAATAAATTTTTTATAAAACTTATATTAAAAATATTAAAAATTATAAAAACTAAATTAATATTATTTTTAAAAATTTGTTTTAAAAAAACTATAAAGCTAAAATTATAAATTTTATTATATTTATTATTATAATATATTAAAATATAATAAAAAATTAAATTACTAAAAACAAAAAACTATTATATATTATATTTATTTTATTAGCTATTATAAAGCAAATAAAAAATTATATTTAATTATATTTTAAGCTTATAATTATTTTTAAATTAAATTTTAAAAATAAAAAAATTATTATAATTATTAATATAAACGTTTAATTAAATATTTTAATAAATTTTTATACTATAAAATGCTTTTATTTTTAACAAATAAGTTTATAAAATAAATAAAACAAAAGTTACTTATAGTTTTTGATTTTTTGCTACTATTATTATAATTTAATTAAAAAACACTTTTTTTTTATTTAAAACGTTAGTATAAATCTTTTTTTTTTGTTATGTTTTATTAAATTAAAATAAGCTTGTTTTATTTAAAAATAGTATGTTTACTTATTTGCTTTTATACTTTTATACCTACTTTTATACTTTTATACTTTTATATTTACCTACTTATTTTTATACTTACTTATTTATTTTTATACTTATTTTTATATTTATTTACTTATTTTTATACTTATTTTTATACCTATTTATTTATTTTTATATTTACTTTTATATTTATTTACTTACTTTTATACCTATTTTTATACCTGTTTACTTACTTTTATACCTACTTATTTTTTTTTTTTTTATATACTTTTTTTTTTTTTTTTATATACTTTTTTTTTTTTTTTTTATATACTATTTTTTTTTTATATATACTTTTTTTTTTTTTACATATTTACTTTTTAGTATTTATTTATTATTTTTTACTTATAAAATAATATATATATATAAACTAACGCTTTAGTACTTTAGTATAAATATAAACGTTTTATTGCTAAAACGTTAAAAATATTTATTTTAGTAAACAATAATAACTTTAGTTATATAGCTTACATAAGTAAGTAGTTTGCTAGCTTGTTTATTTATACAAGCTATATAAAAGTTTTGCAAGTTTTAAAAAGCATAAATATATATTTTATACTTAACTATTTAGCAGTTTTTACTAAATATACTTATAGCTATTAACTTAAGTATTTTAATTTATAAGCTTTATTAAACATGCTTATAGTTTTTAAACTAAGTGTTTTAATTTATAAGCTTTATTAAATATACTTATAGCTATTAAACTAAGTATTTTAGTTTATAAGCTTTACTAAACATACTTATAGCTTTTAAACTAAATATTTTAGTTTATAAGTTTTACTAAACATACTTATAGTTATTAAACTAAATATTTTAATTTACAAATATATTAGTTATACTAATTTTAAGCATATAAATTGTATAATAAATAATTTAGTAAATTAATAACCAAATTAAAAAAGTATATATATATATAATATTTTTATAAAACTTTTTTACTTTTATACAGCTGTTAACTTTAATAAAAAACAACCTAGCAAAATAAAAAAACCTTAAAAATAATTAAGCAAAGTAAAAAAACTTAAAAAACAATTTAGCAAAACAAAAAAACCTAAAAAACAAATTAATAGTTTGTTTTTTTAAAGCTTTAAGCATATATAATTAAAGTTAAAAAAAGGGGGCATATATTTTAGGTTTATTTTAATATTTATTTTAGTGTTTATTTTAGCTTTATTTTAGTGTTTATTTTAGCTTTATTTTAGTATATTTTAATGTTTAATTAGCAAGTTACTTATATAGTATTTATTTTAATTACAACTTTAAGCTATTAAAATATTTTAATTACTTATAGTAAAAGCTAAATAAAGTACTAAATTGCTTATATATTTTTTATTTAAAATTTAGTTTAATATAGTACAACTTGCTACTAAAACTATATAAAGCTATGTTTGTTTTAATAGCTTTAACTAAAAAAAGTTAAAAAACAATAATAAAATAAAAACAAAAGCTTTTTTGCTTTTAGTTATAAAGGCCTTTAGTACTATTTAGTAATATAAAATACTAATTTAATTTAAAAAAGCTTTTTTAATTAAAATAATTATATTTTTTATATTAAAATAGTTAAAACTAAACTTTAGTTAATAAAAAAATCGATTAATTTAGCTTTTTATATTATATTAGCTAAAATTATAACTTTTTTATTTTTATTAAAAATAAATTTTATTATTAAAATATAAATAAACTTATATTATTAAAATAGTTATTTTAAATATAATATAAAATTTAATATTATTTAAATTATTATGTTTATATTTAATTAAAATAAAAACTTTAAAATTAATTTTACTAATATTGTTAATTTATTAAAAAACTAAAAGCTATTTGTTTATTTAAAAATAAAATAAATAATAATTTTAAGCTTTTATTATTTAAAATTAAGTTTAATAATAAATTTAATATTAATTAATAAAATTTTTATATATTTAAATATATATTGTTAAATTATTATATAAATAAAAATTAACTTTTAAATAAAAGTTATATTATATTTGTTTTTTTATTACTAAATAAAAATAAAAACTTATTTAAAAAAAATATTAATTTAAATAAGTTTATTAAAATTAAAAACTTTAGTTTAAATAATAATAAAAAAATTATTATAAATTTAATTAATATTTAATTTATAAATATTATAAAAATAACAACTTAAAATATACTTTAAAATATAAAAACTAAAAAATTTATTAAAGCTAAACAAAAAAAAACTATTAATTTTAAACTTTTTAAGCATAAAAATATTAAGTTTTATATAAATATTATATATAAAAGTAAAACAAAAAAAATTAACTTTTAAAATAATATTTTTTTAAATAAAATTATATTTTTAAATATATATAACTAAAAAAACTTAGCTTAAAAAAAAAAAAATACTAAACAAACAAAATAAAAAAAATTATATTTTATTTAATTATAAACTAAAAAGCAATAAAATTTTTAATGCTATATTAAAACTAAAAACTTTAAATAAAAATTTTAAACTTATTAATTATATATTAAAAAAATTATTATATATTAAAAATAATTAAAATAAAAATTTATAGTTTAAAAACTAAAATTATTTAAAATTATATAAAAATTAATTAGCAAAAAATAGTTTATTAGCTAAAGTTTTTAAAAAATTAAATAAAAATTTTTTTATAAAAATTTAATTTAAATTTATATATAAACTTTAAAAAATTAAACTAATGCTAAAAAAAGTTAAAAAAATTATATAAAACTTAAATAATATTAAGCTTATAAATTTAAAAAAAGCTATATTATTTAAAGTTTTTTTTAAAAAAAAAATAACATTAGTATAAAACTTTTTAAAAATAAAAAAACTTAAAAATAAAGTTATATTTTTTTATATAATTAAAATAATTTTTTATTTTATATAACAAGCTAAAAATATTTTAATATTTAGTTTATTAAAAAAAAAAGTTATTAAAGTGCTTAAAATTAAGCTTAAAAATAAAATTTTAAAAAAGTTTTATTTATTATATTATAATGTTTAGTTTATACTAAAAAAATTTAATAAAAAGTTTTAGTTAATTAATTTAGCTATTAAATTAAATAATATTATAATTAAAAATATAAGTTTTTTTAAAAACTATAATAAATTTACTAAAAATTTTGCTATATATAAAATTTTATTTATAGTTAATTTTTTTTTTAAATATAATTAAATATTTTTAAATAAATATAGTTAAGCTTATATTATTTTTTTTATTTTTTAAAAACTTTTTAAATAACTATTTTTTTATAAAGCTATATTAACTTTATAGCTTATTTTTTAAAGT
>JAJKKK010000144.1:0-15000 GCA_022432375.1 Nemania sp. FL0031 | reverse complement strand
AATACGCATTTTTTATTACTTCGCGCAACCGGCAAAACATAAATTGGTTATTTTAACGACCACAACCCTGACCTGACCATAACTACAACTTTTACCCTAACGATTATAACCCTGACTTTAACTACAACTACAACCTTAAACCTTGCTGAACTTTATGTTTAACTAACGCTTTAGCGCCGAGTTATTTATAAAAAAAGCGATTTGCAGCAGCTGTAAACGACCTAAACAAATAACTAACGACTTACTTGCTTTTATTAAAACTAACGAAAAAAAGTTCTATAAAGTTTTAATTTTTAGCTGCAAAAGTAAAAAAGTTTAAATTAATACTGCTAATAATAACTTTAAAATAGAACAATCTAACGGAAATATTCTATTAGCATTTATTAGCGAAAGCAATATAGTAAACTAAACTGTTGCCTAACCGGCGGCTAGCAATAATAAAAGGGAGACCGGTTATAATATAGAGTTATTTATTTTACAACAAAAAATCCAACAGCTATGCAAGCTAATAGGCCGGCAGACTTCTGCTATAGAAAAATATGTAGGTAGCACATTCTTAAAAAACGCTAACTTTGTTTTCCGTGCTAAAAAAATAGCTGCATAGTTAGTATTTTAGTTATAAGCGGTCTATAAAAACAAATAGTACTAATAATATAAAAATAGAGCGAAAGCTAAAGCTAAACACTTAAGCAAGTTTAGCAGCAACAAAAATAAGTTTGATATTTAGGTGCGCAAGCTAGCAGACAAGTTTGAAAAAAACAAACTAACGTTTTATAACAAAAAAAGCCAAATAAAATATTTACTATTTTAGCTAGAAAAAAAAGCCTTTTAATTAATTAAAACCTAATATTAGTTAATTTTACAATTTTTTAGCAGTATAGTTACAATAATTTAAGCTTTAACTGTTGTTTATTATAACTTTAATTAAGCTACTATTGTTTAATAAGCTTTAAACAAACATTAATATAAACTTTTAAATAGCTTTAATATTTATAACTTTATTTCGACTTTTAATAGCTTAGCTTAAAAAACAATAATATTTAAGTTTAAATAGTTTTAACTATTATAAAAATATTTAAATATAAACTAAAGTGCTAAACTTTTCGAAGCTAGCACTAACTAAACAATGTTTTATAAATAATTTTATAACAAAGTAGCCAAAACTACTTATAACTATTAATGTTTTTACTAATAAAGCTAAAAAAAAAAAGATAAAGCTTTAGCAGCCTGCTAGAACCAAAATAACAATAAAGCTGCCCCGAAAAAACAAAACGTTTTTTAAGCCATAAAAGCTAACTAAAATAGTAAAGTTAAAAAGTTAACCAAAAAACAGAAAAAAGTTTACTGGGCTAATAATATTTGTTTTAGCTGCAGTAAAATAGGTTATATAGTAAAAAACTGTTTAAAAAACTAAAACGTTGCTGCTATGTTTATATAAACCTTGTTTAACAAAAAAAAATTAAATAAAACTTTAAGCTCTAGTAATTTAGAAAACTAAAAAAACCAGCAGAAAATTTTTTGCCGGTCCAACTATTTACTATAGCTAGCATAAATAGCTTAAAAAAATTACCTAGATTTATACTGCTTATATAAATATAAAATAATAAAAAAAACGTAATAAAATTTATTGCTTTATATAATACTAAAGCTTAAACTAACTTTTTAGTTAATTAAAGTTTAGCAAAAAAATTAAAACAATAAAAACAAGCAAAAGTAATTTAGCTAAAAAAGCTAATATTGCTAACTAACTACTATAAACATATAGTTAAAAAAGTAAAAAAAATTTTAATTATTATACTAGTAGTAAACGGTTAAAAGTTTTCCAACTAAAAGTTTAAAATTATAAAAATAATTTATAATATTATTATTAGCTTTTACTAGCTAGCAGCCCAAAAAATGCTTTTTAACTGCAAAAAAAAATTGCTAACTATTATTTAACCTAAAAAAAACTGCTTAATTTTTAAATTATCTATAAAAATACCTTGTAGCAAAAAACCGAAAGTACTTAAACAAAAACCTAAATAACTAATAATTTAAAATAACCAAACAGTTATTAAACGCTTAAAAAAAAGCTATTAAACCAACCTAAATTGCAAGCAATAGAAAAAAACAAAGCTTTTTACTATACCGATCCTTATAAAGTATATTAACTTTTATACAGAAAAAACAGAAAAAATTATTAACATATAAGCCTTTCGAAAAAAAAACTAGAAAACTTTCAACAAATAGCCAATACCGTTTTTTGCCAACAAAAACTTTAAACACATTAAGTTAGTAAAACAACTAATCTTAAAAAAGCTAGCTTATTTAAAAGGCTTTTTTTCGAAGAAGCTTTCTACTAAACTACTACTATTAAAACTAGGTTATAATATAATCTTAAAATTAAACAACAAGCTTTAAACAACCGGCCTTTCAAAATATTAAACTTTTATGCAATATATATTACTAAAAAAAAAAAAAATTAAAAAACTTTTCTAAATAAACTTTATTAAACTATATATAAACCTAAACATAGCTTTAGTCCTTTTTGCGCTAAAACTTTATTTTACTAAATAATAATTTTATATAAACTTTTAATAGCAAAATTAATTTTTAAAAAACCAACTAGTACAAACTTTTAACTTAAATAGTACTATATATAACTGCTGTAACATAATAATTTATTTAAAAATCAATATTATCCGAGCTTTTAACCGATTAAAGCTTATGCTGCAGTTTTGTTATTTAACAGTGTTTTATATTTGCTTAAGTATATATTAATAAAAAGTTTTACCGTTTAGCTTTAAAGTTAAACTAGCTTAATAGCAAAACTTTATTAACGCTTAACTATACAAATTGCTTAACTAGTTTATTAGTATATATGCAAATAACATATTAATTTACTTAAACAAACAAAAAAATTACTAAAAGCAATATAAAAAAGTAATTTTCTATTTAAATAAAATAAACCTGCAAAAAAATATTAAAAAGTCTTGCTTTAGTATTATTATAGTAAACTATTTAAAAATAGTTTTAAAAGCTAGTAAAAACATTTAAATCGATTTTTATAAAATAAAAACAATTATAAATTGAAAATTTAAAAACTTAAAAAACCTAACGTTCATCCGATTATTTTTAAAACTATGCAACTTTATACAAATATTTACCTATTACGCTAGCGAGGTAGCAAAACTTTTAAACCGACTACTAAAAAAGTTAGCATTATAGAAATTAAAACCTAAGCAGCAAAAAGCTTTTAAAACTTTAAAAAAACTAGTAAGCACTACTCTAGTAATTACGTTTTTTAAACCTAGTATAAAAACCCAAATTAAAACAAACGCTTTAAAAAATGCTACTAAAAGCACCATTTAATAGAAATAAAAAAACGGAAAATAAAAGCTTATAGGCTACTTTTTTAAAACAATAATAGCGTTTAAAAAGGCTTATTTTATATAAAACCGGAAACTACTAGCAGTAGTTCAAACTTTAGAATACTACTACCTTAAATTAGTAGGCATAAAATTTTAAATAATTATTAACTACTAAGCATTAATTTACTAGTTTACAAAAAAAGTGCTGTTTATTTAATAAATAAAGTAGGCAAACTTTTTAAGCAACTTTAATATTACTTTTTAGTACCGACCAAGCAAAAAAAATATAATTGCAAATATGCTGTTTTACAAAACTGTTAACTTTTTAACAATAAAAGCTAAAAAAAAGCAAAAACATACGTTTGCTTTAATTAAACTAAAACAAATTAAAAGTTTAATCGCGTTAGTAAAAGTTGCTAAAACGGTTAAAAAACTAAACACTAACTTTATTTTATAAAAAGCTAATTTAGTAAACCTAATCGTCCAAAAAAATAAACAATAAAAGCTTAAAAATTATAAAAATAAATTATAAGTGCTTAAGCTAAATTAAAACAGAAAAATTTTCTTATAAACTGCTTTATTGCAAAAAACATACAAACTAATTTTAATAGCACACTAAAGCTAAAACAAGCTTATTAAAGCTGTAAAAAAAACTTACTATTAGCTTTTTTTAAAATATAATACATACTACTATATAAATAACTATTATAGTTATTATAAAAACAAACAACCGAAAAACAAAACTCTAAAGTTGCTATACTTTATACTAGTACTTTAGAATGTTTAAAAGCATATAATAATAAACGGCAAAAATATACCGTTAAATAAACATAAATATAACTACGTATAAATATTTATTAATAGGTTTAGCAAAATAATTATAACTTTATTAGAATATAAAACAAATATAGCAAAAACTTTTGCTGCTTAATACTATTGTTTAATATACTAATTTTTTAGAATACTTAAAGTATAGTTTTTAAATAATGCAAAACTTTTTATTTTTAAGTTTATAAAAACGTTAAACTGCTTAACCGGCATAAAACATAAGCAAAAAAGTACTTATTACCTTTAAACGCAAAAAGCAATTAAAAAAACAAACTATAACTTAAATTAAAAACTGCAATTTTATATTAACAAATATTAAAATAACTAAAGTATTTATTTATTAGCTTTAAATTTTGCATATAATACTTTATAGCACTTAACAATTAATATAGCTTTAATAAAAATAGCTATAAAAACCAAACTAAAAAACTATTTAACTGCTAATGTTATAAAAAAAGTGCCCAACAATAAGCAAGCAAAAAAAGCAGCTAAACTAGTAAAACAAACAAAAAAAGTTTAAAAAACAGCTTATTAAGCAATTATAATAGCTTAAAAAAAACAAAGATTATAAGCAAACAAAAAACATAAGCTTGTAAACTTTACTATAATTAATAAAGTTTTCTTAAGCAAAAAAAGCCTATTTACAATAGTACTAATTATATAATTAAACTTATAATTTATAGAACTATTTATTATACTAAAGCAACGCAAATATAGTTATATATTAAACATGCCTAATATTTACAAAAAAAAAAACCTGTTTTATGCTAACTAACTATAAAAAGCAAACAACAATCTGCTATTTTAACAAATATAAAAAAAACTGCTACCTAAAAAAATTAACAGCAAACCTAAATATAAAGTCAATTAAATAAAAAAAGCTAGAATATTTGGCTGCTTTAAAAAATTATAATATTAAGTTTTATAAAAAAGCTACAACCCTAATAATACTTAGTATTTAGTTAGCAACTTTAAAAACGCGCTTATAGCCTTAAATAAGTTTTATTAAAAACGCCTAAAAAAATCTAAACCTTTAGTACGCCTATAAAAATAAATACGCACAGCCGCTGCAGATAAATTTGCCGAAAACTATAAAAATAATAACTACGCCGAAAAATTTAGCATTAAAAAGCTAAAAATGCGTTGCTACAAGCAATAAACTTTAATTTAGCTTTTAACTAAAGTTTTAGTTTTAATAGAAAATAATATAACAATTTAAAACAAACTTACACTTAGTAGATTATATAACTATACATATAATAAAAAAATAACAGAATAATCGCGCTATTAATAAGCCTTGCATACTCTACCGCGCACGCATATAACTATATATATTTACGTACAGCTGCAGGCCACTTTTGTATTTTTTTTTCCTTTTTTTTTTAGCTTAGAATTTTTGTTTATAAAATCAATAGACTAGCATTCCGCTATATAACAATTGTGACAGCGATAAGAAAAATATGCCACTTCTTTATTTTCTACTAATCCCTTATTATTAGACCGTTGGGTACGCTAAAAACCCCTATCTTAAAGTAGCTGGTATTTATGTTTAGAAAACCAGCGAAGTGGCTAAAGCAGTCTCGTAATTAAACGTTGGACATATGTGCAATCTAATTTACTTGGTCCTGTTTGCTATAAAAAAATATAATTTGGAGGTAAACGTATAGGGCCTTTTTTTAGTTTTGTTTTAGTTGTAAATAGCCTGGTATAGTTAAACCTTTGTTTTAGTTTTAAAATTATTGTAAAAATAGCTCGATTTTGGCTTCTAAAGTTTTAAGATTAAAAAAAGAACTGTTAAAGTTTTTTGGTAACTTATTTATGTTATTGTTATAAAAAAGTTTACAATTCTAACGATATTAATGTAACTTTTAGTTTTGTGTATTTTAGGGTAATACCTTTTGCTAGTAGAGTTTTTTGCATAATAACGTATTTGAATAAGATTTATAGTTAACAATAGTAGTTAATATAAATATAGTTAGTATAATATAAGTTAATACAGGGTAAAAAGTTTAAAAGTATAATAATATTTAATGTATTTTTTATGGTTGAAGCGTTTTAATGTACAACAGAAGGATATAGCCTAATAAAGCGTTCAAACTTAGCTATTTTTTTCCTACTTGCCTTAAAGGTATAATCCTAGCGTATTGCAAAATATATTAAATTTGTTTTTTAGCAAGGGTTTTGTTAACCCGTCGGCAATTTGCTTAGATGTAAGTATTCACTAAAAATCCACATTTTTGCGTTAGGCGGCTTCTTTGCAGAACGCTTGCTAAATTAGGACGTATTTTATTTTGC
The DNA here is from genome assembly GCA_022432375.1 of Nemania sp. FL0031. NCBI lineage: Eukaryota > Fungi > Ascomycota > Sordariomycetes > Xylariales > Xylariaceae > Nemania > Nemania sp. FL0031. The sequence goes on along the minus strand of JAJKKK010000144.1, from coordinate 8,527 downwards.
TGTGGAACTGTAGGTTTTTGGCCATCGCTATAGCGCCTTAGTTGTTTTTATAAATAATAGTGGCGGTTATTTTTTAGCGTAAAGCGTTTAACTTAGATAACAGGCAGTGGAACTAAATAGCCTTTTTAGTAGCTTAGGTTTAACCTATTAGTTCTAACTTATAGGAGAATAAGGCAGTGCTTTACTGTTGTTTAAAGCTCTAGCTAATAGCATTACTTTTTATATTAAATATATATCCTGCAGTTAATCGCTTGGTTTATGTACAACTTGCCCAGTCTGCGTTGGTCCAACCCGTAAAGTCCTATAGGTCACCTAAATAACAGAGTTTTAGGTCTATAATACTATATAGGTAGCGTATAACCCGTTTAACTGCTTTTAGATAACCTAAAGTAAAGTTTTTTATATATCTGCTAAGGTATAAAACTGCGTACGTAATATTTGGTCTAGTTTTAAGCATAGCATACATTAGACATTTGATTGCCTTAGCGTACTACTATATATTTTTTCGAGGGGCTTTGTACTTGTCGAAAGGTTTTGGAATCTTAGTTACATTAATAGGTGTGCTTACTGTATATGCCTCCTACTAACCTAGCTCTCTAATTATTTTTTCGAAATAGGCCTTTTAGCTAAAGTAGATTGTTTTGTTTTTTCGGTCCCTAGTAATAGCCATACCGAAGTAGAAGAAGCATGGCCTTAAATCTTGCATTTCGAATTGTTCTAATAAGGCCTTTTTGATTTTATTGATTTTTTCTTTAGAGGGGCCAGCTATCAGTAAATCGTTAACGTATACTGCAATATAGATGTATTTTTTTGCAAATACTTTTACGTTTAAGTTTAGTGGTTTAAAGCCTAATGTTTTTAAGAAGGTGGCTAGCGTTTAATACTATACTCTAAAAGCCTGCTTTAGTCTGTAAAAGGCCTTGTTTAGTTTGCAGATTTTTTTAGTTTTATTGTCGAATTTAGAAGGCTGTTAAATATAAACGTTTTTATTTATTAGTTTGTATAAAAAGGCGGTTTTAACATCCATTTGCTCGATTTTTAGGTTTAGGGTAGCAGCAATAGCAAAAATAGCCTTATAGCTTATTGGTTTAACTACTGAAGCGAAAGTCTTGTTATAGTTTTTGCCAAAAATTTGTTCGAAACTTCTAACAACCTATCGTGCTTTATAGCAAGTAATTTTGCTATTAGGTCTTCGTTTGATCTTATAGACCTATTTTTTAGTCATTAAATTTCTGCCTGCAGACAGTTCGACCAGCTTCTAAGTGCGATTGTCCACCAGTGATTAGTATTTAGCACCTATAGCTTTATACTATTGCAACTATTTAACATTTTCTTTCGCCTGCCTGTAGCTTTTAAGCTTTATTTCGGCTGCAATTAGCATAAAAAATAGCGCTGTAATAGCGAGCTTAAATTTAGGCGTAACTTTTATTATATAACGGAAACTTTTAGGTTATTGAACCTTTGGTTGTAAGTTGTAATGGTGCTTTGGTATGTTTGGTTCAAAGCTTTTTAGCTGGATTAAAAAAAGTTGTTAGTATCTTTATAGTGCTAAGTTCATTAGCGGTAGCACTAGTAGTAGTGCTAGCGATAGCTTTGGCGATAGCTTTAGCGATAGTGCTAGCAGTAGCAAGTCTTTATTAGGACCTTATAGAATAAAAGTTTGCCCCTAATAGCTGGCTGGCATATACAGCTCCTAAATATTAGCAGGTATAAAATCGACCGCTAATCCGTTTTTTTAGTTGGCTTTTAAAGTCTTTTTTTTTGTTCGTTTGCATTCCTGTCTGCTTATAACGGGTAACGGCAACTTCTATCTCTTTTAAAAAATCCTTTCCGTATTTTTTGTTAAAAAGTAGAAGTGTTTTTCCGTAAAGAAAACGTTGTAAGCGTTAACAACAGTATAGTTGTTAAGCCTATAAATTAAATAGTTATAGCTTCTGTTTCTTTCGTATCTAAGCATTCAACAGGGTATAATTTTGGGTGCTAGCATATTTGGTTTAGTTAAAGGTATATATTTGCCTAGGGATTCAACAGTTACTATATTGCTGCAGTTTGGCTGTTTGCTGTACTAGTTTTTGTAAGGTGTTAACCCTGTTTTTTTGAACTGTTTTTGGTTTTTAATATAGGCAGCTGTTTAAATTAAAATAGGCTAAAAATTTTAGGAAATTTTAGCTTCTATAGCAGTAGCTAAAAACGCTTAAACCAAATCCTTCAGTGTTCGAATAGTCTTTTTGATTTTTTTGTTTTGTTAGTGTTTACTTATGGCCAAATACCTAATAACAATGCCTTTTTGGGTATAAAATCCTATAAATTCCTTGTTTATATATAATTCTAGCTTGTTTATTATAATAAAACGACAGCGTTGTTCTGGTTTTTTCTATTTGTGCAAAAAATTCTTAAATTCTAAAAACCAGTTTTTCAGGCGTTATAATAAGATTGCTTAAACTTTGCTAGTATAGTCACAAGTAATTGCTATCCACCCTATAGACCTATCGTAACTTTTTGGTATATTGTTTGGCATGCCAGCTTCGTCAAGGTGTAAGGATTTTATAGAGTAAGTCCCTTTTAATAGATTTCCTTTATAAAGCTTGGCTTGCATTTTGCTATTAATATAAGCTTTATATAAGCAGTATTCGGTCTAAGGTATAATGCTTTTAGTTATTGTTATTAGTTCTTTTATTTTTTTATTACTTGCGTATTTAAAGCGTTCGTACTATACTTTTAGGGTAAGGTTAACAAAGTAAGCATAAAAACTAACATTAAGCGCGGCTATTTAAAAAGTTCTGTTTGGTTAATTAATTATATACAGTCCTAATAATTCAGTTGCCGTAAAAAAAGTATGCTCTCTAACCGCTATTTATACTTTGTTCTAATAAAATAAAAATTTAGCTCCTTTTTTTGCAAGTTAAAATATAGAAACTAGGTTTGCACCTAGCTTAAAGTAGTATATAGTATTGTTAATAGTAACTATTTTAGTACGTCTATTAACTATAGCTAAGAATTTAACCGTTTTAACTTTTTTTAAGGTAATAATCGTTCTACCAATTTTATAAACTGGTAGTCCGTTATAGTCCCATATTTTAGTGAATAGTAATTTATTACTAAAGTTAGTTTGGCTGCAGCCGCTATTTAGAATTATAAAACTTAAAATTTGCTTAATAAATTTTGCTGCTTTTTTGCTTGGCATATTTAAAAGGCCAAATTCTACTAAAGCTTTTCTAGTGCTAAATTTTATTAAAATATTTGCTATTAGGCTATAGGGTATAACTGTAGAACGTTAGTTCTATTAATTTCTAAAGCCACTAAATATTTTAGTAAGAATTCTAGGTTTTTGTTGTAGTATTATTTTATTTTTTGGGTGATTTTTTACCGCTAGAAAGGTCGGATTTAAAAATCTTACAAGTATTTTAGTAACGGCTAGGTTTGCTATGTTAGCGGTATTGTTGTTATTGTTGCCGTTTGTTTTTTATTTTTTGCCTAAATTTTTCCCTTGCTACTATAATAGCGCCTTGTTTAGGTGCTTAAAGTAGCAAACGTCACCTAGGTGTAAAGTAATTTTTCTGCCTGCCTTAAGACAGTGTTCATAGCAGAGGACATTTTTCTGTTTTTTGCTACTGTTGCTGTTATATTTATGGCTATAGCCGCCTTTATGTTGCCTTACGAGCAGTTATGCTTTAACGTTAGTTTATAAGGCCAGTTTTTTTGTTTATTTTTTTTGTTAAGCTTTTATTAAAGCAATTTAAAAAAGTATGCTTTTAATAAGTCTTTCATTAGTTGCTTTTTTTACCGAAATAATATAATTTGTTTAAAGAAACGTTAAAACAAAAAAAGTATAGTTTTTTTTTAACGCTAATAAAAACCTTATTAGCAGAAAAGGTTTTTTAATAACGCAGGTATTAAAGTTTAATTTTTTAAGGTCGGAACAAATAAATTAAAATTTTGCTGCTACTGCAATAACTAAGCCTTTAGTAGTGAGTAAGATATTATTTTACTTAAAAAAAAGATTTTAAAAAGCTAAGCTTTCAACTGGACGAAATTTTTCTTTAATAAAAGTCCAGATGTCGGCCACTATAGGCTTCTTTTTAGCAGCCTTTATTTTTGTTTGCTGTTCAGTTAAAGCGTTTTAAACGTTTTTACTATAGCGATTGCAAATAAAGCCTAACACCTTCTATTAGGTAATTTTTTAGGCTTTTTGGGCTTTGTATAGTTTAGCACTAGTAAAAATATTGGAAATTGCTATAGGTTTTTTTTCTTTAGATTTCTTTAGGAGTAAATTGGCGTACCCCATTACTAAAATATAGTTTTTTATTTTTTTTTTAAAACAGAAGTATTTAGTTAAAAATTTAAACATTATAACGCTTTGTAGCTTTAAAACAGTAGCTTTAGTTTTGTTACTTATTTTAATAGTTAGTAATAGTTAGTTAGTACGTTAAATTGTTATTATAGTTGTATTTATTGTTGTCAGAAGTGCTGCTTGGTATAAACTTATTAGAGTTAGAGCTAAAAGTGTTTATTAGTTTAAACAGCAGAAAACTTTCCCCTGTAAAATCTTTTATAGTTATTATTATTAACTTAGGTGTAAGTAATTTAGTAATAACTTTTAAACCAAAAAAACTAACTATATTTAAGTTTTTCGGTATAAATATAAAAGATACCTTGCCGGAAAACAATAAAAAGTGTAGGCTAAAAGGTAATATAAGTAATTTAGGTTCACGGCATTAATATTTGGTGTTTATAGGATTTTCGGAAAAAGTATTAATAAAGTTAGTAAAAATAGAAATATATTAACGTTTTTTATATTTCTTAATGTTTTCGATTTTTTGTATAAAATGGAAAAAATTTAGTTTGTTAAAAAAACAGTAGTAAGTTAGAAGTATAACTAGTCGAAGTTTAAAGTTATATCTAGTCGAAAATTTTCAAGCTTTTATAAATAAATTAGGCCTAAACTTTAGGTGTATTTTTTGGTTAAACTAGTACTGTTAAGCTATTGTTTATTGTTTGTTTTAACTGGATCTGCTAGTTGTTAAAAAAACGTTAACTAAGTAGATTTGTAATTTTCGGCTGATTTATGCTTTAATATTAGCTAAATAGATTTTTTTTTGTAATAAAATTTTCAATAAAACTTAATAATAGTAATATAGGTGTAATATTTAATTCAGAATAAAATTAGTAAGTAGAATAAAAGTATATTTTAATAAAATATATAGTGTTGTATAAATAGTAGGTAGTATATTAAAGCATCTTGCAGTAGGATGGTACCGAACTGTTGGTGCTGCGTATTTTCTACTAGTTTGTTATTTTTAGTATTGGCTAGCTTTTAGTAAAAATAGCAGCAGCAATTACTGTAAATAAAAGTTTAAATAATTGTAATTTAGTAGAAATAATTAATTATAATTTAATAGTAATAATAATAGTAATATAATAATACTAAAAAATAACAATTTATAAAGCTTTTAGGCTTATAACCTGTTAAAATATACAGTATATAAGGTATGCAGTATAATATATTAGGTTAAAGAATAAGTTTAGGTAAAATATGGTAAGGTAGTACTTCTATATTATATAGCAAATGTATATAGGGCAAAGTACCTAACTACCGGCTTTTACCGGTTTCTATAATTCTAACAATGTTTGTTATATACTTCTTGTAATAACTATTACTTTCGAAAATAATGTTAAAAATAATTTAAAGTTTTATATGATAAAATATATAACTGTATATCTACGACCGACTTTATTGTATAAAAATAACTGGGTGTAAAGAAAAAGCAAGCGTCGCGCATTCGACGTCTTAATAAGAAATAAACCATAATATAATAAAATATATAATTATATAACTATTATTAACTACTTTATTATATATGTATAACTAAGTATAAAAAAAAACAGGCATAATATATTAAACATTTTAATAAAAGTTATACCATTATATAATAAATTTTATCTTAGTTTTATATATTTTAATTTTTTTTTTAAGGTTTTTTAATATATATATATTATCACGATTGTCATATAGCGGAATGCTAATTTATTGATTTTATAAACGAAGATTTTAAGCTAAAAAAAAAAGGAAAAGAAAATACAAAAGTAGCCTGCGGCCGTATGTAAATATATATAGTTGTATGCATGCGCGGTAGGATATGCAAAGCTTATTGATAGTGCGATTGTTTTGTTATTTTTTTATTATGTGCGTAGTTATGTAATTTGCTAAGTATAAGTTTGTTTTAGATTGTTATATTACTTTTTGCTAAAACTAAAACTTTAGTTGAAGGCTAAATCGAGGTTTATTGCTTATAGCAACGTATTTTTGGTTTTTTAGCGCTAAATTTTTTAGTGCGGTTGTTATTTTTATGGTTTTTGGTAAATTTATTTGCTGCGGTTGTATATATTTATTTTTATAGGTATATTAGGGGTTTAGGTTTTTTTAAGCATTTTTAATAAAACTTATTTAAGGTTATAAGCGTGTTTTTAAAGTTGCTAGCTAAGTACTAAGTATTATTAAGGTTGCAGCTTTTTTACAAAACTTAGTATTATAATTTTTTAAAGTAGCTAAATATTTTAGCTTTTTTTATTTAATTGACTTTATATTTAGGTTTGCTGTTAATTTTTTTAAGCAGCGGTTTTTTTTTGTATTTATTAAAGTAGCAAGTTGTTGCTTGCTTTTTATAGTTAGTTAGCATAAAACAGGTTTTTTTTTTTATAAGTATTAGGCATGTTTAATATATAGCTATGCTTATATTGCTTTAGCATAGTAAATAGTTTTATAAATTATAAGTTTAATTATATAGTTGGTGTTATTATAAATAGGCTTTTTTTGCTTAAAAAAATTTTATTAGTTATAGTAAAGTTTATTAGCTTATGTTTTTTATTTGCTTATAATTTTTGTTTTTTTTAAGCTATTATAATTGCTTAGTAAGCTGTTTTTTAGACTTTTTTTGTTTGTTTTACTAGTTTAGCTGCTTTTTTTGCCTGCTTGTTATTAAGCACTTCTTTAGTAATATTAGTAGTTAAATAGTTTTTCGGTTTAGTTTTTATAGCTATTTTTATTAAGGCTATATTAATTGTTAAATGTTATAAAGCATTATATGCAAAGTTTAAAGCTAGTAAATAAATATTTTAGTTATTTTAGTATTTATTAATATAAAATTGCAGTTTTTAATTAAGGTTATAATTTGTTTTTTTAATTGCTTTTTGTGTTTAAAGGTAATAAGTATTTTTTTGCTTGTGTTTTATGCTAGTTAAACAGTTTAGCGTTTTTATAAACTTAGAAATAAAAAGTTTTGCGTTATTTAAAAACTATACTTTAAATATTTTAAAAAATCTGTTACGATTGTTATATAGTAGAATATTAGTTTATTGATTTTATAAACGAAAATTCTAAGCTAAAAAAAAAAAGAAAAAAAAATATAAAAGTGGCCTGCGGCTATACGTAAATATATATAGTTGTATGCATGTGCAATAGGGTGCGCAAGGCTTATTAATAACGCGATTGTTTTATTATTTTTTTATTATGTGCGTAGTTATATAATTTACTAAGTGTAAGTTTGTTTTAAATTGTTATATTACTTTTTGCTAAAACTAAAACTTTAGTTAAAAGCTAGATTAAAGTTTATTGCTTGTAGTAATATGTTTTTAGCTTTTTAGTGCTGGATTTTTCGGTGCGGTTGTTATTTTTGTGGTTTTTAGCAAATTTATTTGTAGTAGCTATATGTATTTATTTTTATAGGCATATTAAAAGTTTAGGTTTTTTTAGGCGTTTTTAATAAAACTTATTTAAGGTTATAAGCGTGTTTTTAAAGTTGCTAGCTAAGTACTAAGTATTATTAAGGTTGCAGCTTTTTTATAAAACTTAGTATTATAATTTTTTAGAGCGGCTAAATATTTTAGCTTTTTTTACTTAATTGATTTTATATTTAAGTTTGCTGTTAATTTTTTTAGGTAGTAGTTTTTTTTGTATTTATTAAAGTAGTAAGTTGTTGTTTGCTTTTTATAGTCGGTTAGCATAAAACAGGTTTTTTTTTTTGTAAATATTAAATATGTTTAATATATAACTATATTTATATTGTTTTAGTATAGTAAATAGTTTTATAAATTATAAGTTTAATTGTATAGTTAGTACTATTATAAATAGGCTTTTTTTGCTTAAAAAAATTTTATTAGTTATAGTAAAGTTTATAGGCTTACATTTTTTATTTGCTTATAATTTTTGTTTTTTTTAAACTATTATAATTGTTTAGTAAACTGTTTTTTGAACTTTTTTTGTTTGTTTTATTAGTTTAGCTGCTTTTTTTGCCTACTTGTTGTTAAGCATTTTTTTTATAACGTTAGCGGTTAAATAGTTTTTTGGCTTAGTTTTTATAGCTATTTTTATTAAAGCTATATTAATTATTAAGTGCTATAAAGTATTATGTATAAAGTTTAAAGCTAATAAATAAATATTTTAGTTATTTTAATATTTATTAATATAAAATTGCAGTTTTTAATTTAAGTTGTAGTTTGTTTTTTTAATTGTTTTTTATATTTAAAGGTA
>JAJKKK010000143.1:0-29080 GCA_022432375.1 Nemania sp. FL0031 | reverse complement strand
TATTAGTTAATTTTTTAAAGTATTTTAATAAAAACTTTTTTTTTAATTTTTATAAACTTAATTTTTTTTATTATATTTTGTTTATTTTAGTTTTTTAGTTTATTTTAAATTTTATTATAACTTTATTAAATTTTAAATATTTAAAATTATTTAAATATATTAATATATATATAATAAAAAAATTAAGCTTTTAATTATAATTAAATTTATTTATATTTTAAGTATTAACACTTTTAATTATTTTTAATAATTTAAAAATAGCTTTAATTAAAGCTTTATTTTAAAAGCTTATTATAATTATTAAATTTAAACATTTTAATTATTAATAATAATAATAATATTATTATTATAAAACATATAATAATAATAAAAATATAATTATAATAATAATAATAAAAAATAAAAAAAATAATTATTTTATAAATAAAACTTTTGTTTATTTTTTATTTTTATAATTAATAATAAACATTTTTATTTAAATTTAAATATATATAATATATTAAATAAAATTTAATTAATAAGTTTAAAATAATTATTTTTTTATTATTTTTTTTATTAAAGTTTAATAATTAAATATATAATAAAAAAAAGTTTAATTTAATATATATATTAAATTTATTTTTATATTAACTTTAATATTTTATTTTAATATAATAAACTTATTTATATTATAATTAAAAGTTTAAAGCTATATTTATTATAATAATAATAAATAGCTATATAATAATTAAACTTTAAGTTTATTGCTATTTAAAACAATATATAAAAAAAAAACTATATTATAAAAAGCTTTAATAATATATTTATAAAGCTATATATAATAAAAACTATTTAAACTTAAGCTTTTTTTAAGTTTTTTAAAGAAAATAATAAAATTTAATTATTTTATTATAACGCTTTATATAAAAAACAAATAGTTAAAAATTTTTTTTTATATTTTATATATTAAATAATACATTAATTTATATTAGCTATTAATAGCTTATATTTTTATATTAATAACTTATTTATATTAATATTATATTTAGCAAAACAATTAATAAAACAATAAAATAGCTAAATATAATAAATTAATTATTAATAGTTATATATATTATTAAAAACTATATTAATAACTATTAATAATTATTTATAACTATTAATATATAGTTATTAAAAATTAATTATATAAAAAAAAACTAAGCTATATATAGCTTATATATAGCTTATTTTTTTTTTATATAAAAAAATTGTTATTTATTTTTTTGTTTGCTTATTAAGCTTTAGTTTAGCTATTTAATTATAGTTTATTTACTTGCTTAAATAAAATAATAAATAGCTATATAAAATAGTTTTAATAAAATTATTAAAAATTTATATTATATTTATATTATTTATATAAATAATTATATAATAATAATTATATATTTATAACTAACTTTATTATATAAAAATAACTAAATATATAAAAAAAATAAATATTATATATTTAATGTTTTAATAAAAATTAAACTATAATATTTATTTATTTATTTATTTATTTTTATATTTATTTATTTATTTTTATATTTATTTATTTATTTTTATATTTATTTATTTAGTTTTATATTTATTTATTTTTTATATTATTTTTTATATATATATATATAATTTTTTTTTAATATTTATTTATTATTTTTTATTTATTATTTTTTATATATAAAATAATATATATATATAAATTAATATTTTAATATTTTAATATTTTAATATAAATATAAATATTTTATTATTAAAACATTTAAAATATTTAATTTAATAAACAATAATAATTTTAATTATATAATTTATATAAATAAATAATTTATTAGTTTATTTATTTATATAAATTATATAAAAGTTTTTTAAGTTTTAAAAAATATAAATATATATTTTATATTTAATTATTTAATAGTTTTTATTAAATATATTTATAGTTATTAATTTAAATATTTTAATTTATAAGTTTTATTAAATATATTTATAATTATTAAATTAAATATTTTAATTTATAAACTTTATTAAATATATTTATAGTTTTTAAACTAAATATTTTAATTTATAAATATATTAATTATATTAATTTTAAATATATAAATTATATAATAAATAATTTAATAAAACAAAAAACTTAAAAAATAAATTAATAATTTATTTTTTTAAAGCTTTAAATATATATAATTATTTATTTAAATAAATAAATAAACTATAATTAAATAATTAAGCTAAAGTTTAATAAATAAATAAAAAAATAAATAATAATTTTTTTATATAAAAATAAAAAATAAATTATATATAAATTATATATAATTAAGTTTTTTATTTATATAATTAATTATTAATAATTATATATTAATAATTATATATAATTATTAATAAATAATTAATATAACTATTTAATAATATATATAGCTATTAATAATTAAATTTATTATATATAATTATTTTATTATTTTATTAATTATTTTATTAAATTATAATATTAATATAAAATAAACTATTAATATAAAAATATAAGCTATTAATAGCTAATATAAATTAATATATTATTTAATATATAAAATATAAAAAAAAACTTTTTAATTATTTATTTTTTATATAAAATATTATAATAAAACAATTAAACTTTATTATTTTTTTAAAAAAAACTTAAAAAAAGCTTAATTTAAATAGTTTTTATTATATATAACTTATAAATATATTATTAATGTTTTTTATAATATAGTTTTTTTTTTATATATTGTTTTAAATAATAATAAACTTAAAGTTTAATTATTATTAAATATATATAATTAAGCTTAAAAAAATATATATATTTTAAGTTTATTTTAATATTTATTTTAATATTTATTTTAGTTTTATTTTAATATATTTTAATATTTAATTAATAAGTTATTTATATAATATTTATTTTAATTATAATTTTAAATTATTAAAATATTTTAATTATTTATAATAAAAATTAAATAAAATATTAAATTATTTATATATTTTTTATTTAAAACTTAGTTTAATATAATATAACTTGCTATTAAAACTATATAAAGCTATATTTATTTTAATAACTTAAAAATAAAAAAGCTTTTATTTTTATTTTATTATTATTTTTTAACTTTTTTTAATTAATTTTAATTATAAAAACTTTTAATATTATAATTATTATATAATAAAATATTAATTTATTAATTTTATAAACAAAAATTTAAACTAAAAAATATATATATATATATAAATAGCTTATAGTTATATATAAATATATATAGTTATATATATGCGCAATAAAGTGCGCAAGTCTTATCGATAGCGCAATTGTCCCGTTATCTCTCTATTACATGCGTAGTCACGTAATCCACCAAGTGTGAGTCCGTTCCGGATCGTCACACAAAGCGATGTCAAGCAACGTCCGCCGGTCAACAGAGCCTTCAAACCCCCAACGCAGTTAAAATGGCGGTCAAGATGAACGCACACACACGGGATTACATTTGCTTCCAGAAATGCACATGAAGCCGATGCAACCACAACACCAATAAATGTCATCCCACCGGTAGCTTTGCTGTAATTAAGCTTGATGTACATATCCCTACCTATCGAGCCTATCATATTCATACCTAGGAAGTGGTACAGGGATACAGAGGGGTCGTGGGGCATCGGCTATGGTTGATTCCGAAGATGAGGCTCAATAAGATTCGAACAAATCTGGACAAAGCAACGACGGGGCGATCGTATCCCATCGCTCATTAGATCGATCTACTTTGTATTTGGAACTGATCAACAGGCGGGGGAGAGGGTGGGCCTGCGCTACTTGCTATTTCCGGTATTCATCCCGGCTCGGGTACCGAACACATGGCCGTCATCTTTTTGTGACAGGATCCCATTACTCCAAACCAGGTCCTGCAGATTGTGGAAGATGTAGAACCGTATGTTCAGGGTTACTCACATCCAGCATGCCTTCCACAAGCCCACCAGAGTCAACATTTCTATGCATAGCTTCCAGCCGAGGAGTCATGAGGGTTCGCCCTGTCTGAGAGGGTGGGGTGTGGATTCTTCTCCGACTAGGTACCTCTGCCGGGGTCTTCGGTGTTAGCGCGGGGCTTGCCTCACATATCAGCAGGGGTTTTCTACAGTATGTATCCTTTAAACGGCCATAAATTTTCTTTACGCTTGTATTTTTACCCTAGTTCTAAGTACAAAGAACTACCTTAGATTAGCAAGTCTTTGCAAGAAAAGTAACAAATTCTAGGTATTAAAAATCAGCAGAGGTAAGAGGTACATAGTAAGTGAATACGACTGGGTTCTAATTTAGCGTAGGTTTCGTGGCCGTTAGAGGGATACGTCTCCATGATGGTTAGTTGTTAGCTCGACGCTATTTTCTAGGAAAGTAAGAGTACATAGCTATGTACTGTTTATCACAAGGCTGCTATAACAGTTGCGGTTGAAGATGGTAAGTTTGGGTGAGAAAATGGGGGATGGGTCGAGGCATGTTTCGCTAGGGCAAAAATGACACCCATTCCGTGGTCGGGACGATTCAATGAATGCAGAGGTGATCCTTTCATTATGGTCCGCCGGTCCAGTACCCGCGTTGCGTATCTCTTCAGTGTTTACGTAGATCGTAACAGGAAAGGTGGTAATATTGATTATTTGCATGTTCTTGTGTCACCTTAATCGTAATGGTTCCACTAACCCCAAGACCTACCAGAACATAGCGACTGGGGGCCGTAGCCTACAGCCATAGGGCGGGGAACTAACAGCTGTTGGCTGACCCGCGCCAAATCTCGCCGCGTTCTTCACATTAGGTACTAATGTACCGACAGATTTACATAGTGGTGTGTCAGATATAAGCGATGGCATGCAATTGGGTTGAAATCGTGTTGTCTTGATTGATGTGTTCATGTATGTGTCCTCTTAGAAATGTATGGGGCCCCTGTCATCCTGATAGGGGTCCGTCACCGAATACCCCTTCAGTCAATATACCGAATAAGCTTATAGCCCTTATATCTGACAGTGTGTTCTACAAGGATAGGGGACCCGCCTACTAACCTTCTGTTCACACGGATCGATTCGCACAAAGATCGCCCTCCCACCCCCCTATTCTACTATCTTGCGTTTTCAGTATTTTATTTTTCCTCGTTTAGTATATAGACTTTACTATGAGGTAGTTTCAAGCTAGCTAGAAGGCTTACGTTCCCGTAATACAAGCCATATACATCTAATTCGCTGCGTGTGTGCCCTAGAAGATTGTAGATCAAATACTACATGTATGTAGACGGTGTCGCGAGGGGTCCCGTGTCATCAACATTAGGGGCACAAAGCCTACCAAGTTAAAGCCTCGACTACTTCCATAGATGAATCTACAATTTGCTGCAACTATCAACAAACTCCAAGAACACCGTCAGAAAGCCTTGCGGATCATCGAAGAATGGTGCATGTCCTCCATCCTTGATCCTGATACATTCGCCACTCCATAGTCGAGGCGCTCCTTTGCAGACAGAATCACAGTAGTCCAGGTCTAAAATGGGCTCAGATCCACCGTTTACAACGGCTATCCACCCTTTGAAATCGTGAACAATCTTGATCTGATCACTGCAAAGGCCTTCCATGAATTTGGCCCCCATAGTCCTACCGGCCAAGCGGTCCGCACGCAAAACATCTTTGACCAGCCAAGCTGGCGGTGCAGATTTGGTGAAAACACTCGCGATCTTTATTAGGTCTTCCTCGGAAGCCTCCGGGTTGAACAGGGCTGACACATCGGCGTCTTTGCGGAAACCGGCAATTTCCTGCTTCCGCACTGGTGGCGTTCCGGTAATCATGATGCCAGCGATGCGAATGTCAATGGGCTTTTTGGTATTCGCGAGCACGGAGACAAGTTCCAGTGCGACATGCCCACCAAGGCTCCAGCCTAGTATTATGACTTGTGTGATGCCGTGATGCTGGAGGATTTCCAGGGCCGCTTCTGCATAGGCGTACTGGTAGTAGGATTTGTTGGGGTCATGAGCGTCGGAAGAGCGGCCATGGCCTGGAAAATCAAAGACGACCAGTTTATAACTGCTTTTGAGCTCGGGCGAGTTTAGAAGCGGGTCGAAGATACGTGAGCTAACGGCACTGCCATGTAGAAACAAAATAGCTGGGTTCGACTTGGAAGATGCCTGAGGTTCACTACAGGCAGTCCAGAGTGTACCGAACTCGGTCTCGAGCTTGTGTTCTTGCATGGTGGAAGGCGTGCAGGTGAAGATGAGAATAGAAGAGAAACAGGTTGGAATGAAGACACGAAAATGAGGCTAAACGTCGTCTGTTACAAAGGATTTTTCAATCTTCCCCTCACCGGCATTTCCCGCCACTGCGCAAAATAGACCAGTCACAATTGCTAGGTGTTAGGTTAGCAGTTGGGTTAGCAGACACACCTCCTGGTGAGACAAGACCTTTGTAGGAAGGTCCTGGAGGAGACCCTGAGAGGATTTGGATGTGTATATAACCTAGGGATAGCCCTGAAGGTATTCAGAGCCTTCGCGTGTCAGTAAAGTCTTATTGCACCCCTATAGTTGGTCCCTGACACTAGCAGCTCTTCCCTGGCCCGCGCTTGGATTTTAAAGAGCACACATTCGGACCACCGTATGAAATTCGCCGAGACTGCATAGTAATATCCGCGCTTTCACATCAGACGCTGAGGTTTCACCGCCGTCGCAAATATCTAGTATGAAGGACTAACAACCGTCGTTAGGTTATTAACCAAATCGTCAACTCACAAGTGTCGTCCCTATCGAATCTCCCTTTACCACTGCTATCTTTCTTCGCTCTAGTGCTGTTGAACTACTGCTGTATAACATGCCTTAGCCTGATGTGGCCATAAAAGACAATTTGGAGGATGTCCCGTGCCTAGGGAATGGTTCTGTCTTTCGAGATGAGGGTGCGCTGCGATGGTAGTATGTCAAAAGGTGCGTGATATATGTCTCAAAACAACCCCCTGATTACCTTGTAGTTAAAGAAATGAAATCGTCTGTTGAAACCGAAGTACACATAATTGCCTTGTATAATTGCTAACTCCAGTATTTATTCCACACGTGCTCACACGTACTGTATCATTGGAGATACTTAGTAGACTCACATTTCTTCATCATCCTGCCCCCTGCTCTCTCATAGTCAGTACGCTAATGTTGTCAACCAAGGGAATAGCTACGTGGTACGCTTTAATGGCATAGAAAATTAAATATTTCGCCAGCAACATATGCGAAACATTCAAATCACGGTATTATCCTAGTTTGAGACTACCTCAAGCACGCACGCTTGACCAAATTGACTAGTTCGTGAAGTGATGAGACCTCTGTAAGCTGGAAACTGCTAACATATACTATAATCCACACGTAAATGGTGCTGAGTTCCTAATACTGCTAAGGCCTTGATCCTGACAATGTTGGTTGATGTTGAATCTTTCCAGCGATCTTCCCTAAGTAGCCTCTTTTCAACAACTCTCCGCTAACTCTCGCGCTCGTACTCGACCTATAAACAGGAAACATATCAGTAACAAAAGTTATGTCTAGAGACTTCCTAAGTTCACATACCGCATTAGTCTAGAGTACGCCGACTTATCACATTCTAGCAGACGGCTGCACCATCATTGGTGCCGTGGCATGTACCGCTGCCACAGTCTTGAATCTCTGTCCATGTGCCACCCTGGCATTGAACCTTCATAGAAACACCTGTTAGCAAGTATATCTGATAGAGATATAGATGTCAACATACCACATCAGTTCTGTCACAACCGCAGAACTTCCTGTCTCCATTCGAGGATTCGCAAGGACTGTTCGTGCGTCTTTGGTCACCGCCGTAACCGGCGCCGCAGGTGTCCCTAGCCTGTAAGGCGTTGACGGCGGCGGCAGCCATGAGAGTGCAGAGGATTGCTGTAACCTTCATTGTGGAAGAGGTGTGGTTGTGTCTTTGGTTGTTAATTAGTGGGAAATGTTCTGATTGAATGGACTTGATCGTTTGGCAGGCTTGATGTCTGGTAATGCTGGGTTTCTGGAGGGGATATTCCCTCCTATTTATGCATTTTCGAAACAAAAGGCATAATTTTTTTTCTGGTCTTGTTACCTAAGAGTATCTCTAAAATAGCAGCATTGATCACCCTAGGGTGGATCGTAATACTGATGCTGCTCGTGATCAACGTTTCTCACCGACTTTCGTCAGAGCTATACGACGGACCCAATCTCGATGGACAGTAGTAGTCCTATGAATAATGACTTCACACGGCGATATAAACAAACATCTGCCTCTGATTTGATAAGCATGAGACAACATAGACTTTGCCATGTAAGTAGTATTGCTACAATGATGTGGATGTGTGAATCCTTTAGACGCCTCCATTGAGTCAGATGCGTGCGTCGTCAAAGCTCTTTGTCAATGCTACGAGTCTTTTGGCCCCAGAAGGATGTTGATAGACAAGTAATATGGTGTGCGAAGCTCGCACTATGTTGCGTTTTCACTGCCGTCATACGGACTCGAGATCCTTTCGGTGCTGACTATTTTACGCCCAAAATTATCGACATAGGGATCATATTATTAATGGATATTGTTCTTCACGTAGGCGAGGTTGGATCACCACTCGTAGGTACTCGGAATTCCATGCGTTGTGTAAATGTCTATTCTTAATATATAATACTGGGGATAATCTCGTCAGCTCGTCGTCTGTTGAGTAGTCCTAGTCAAAGGTATATTGAATCTTGTTTACCTCAGGACACCGATTTCCTAGAGTGACATTGTTGTTATATTACATGTACTACGTGTTGTCTTTCGTAGGGACGAACTCCTCTAACAGACACATGACCAATAAGGGCCTCTGTCCAACCCAACGTTTTAAAACAATGCCGTAATTTCCGCGTGAAAACCGACGCATATATCAATATTATGACCAGATCGGGAACCCATAGTTACGCGGATGGATTTGAAGTCTTACGATGCCTGAGATTGACGAAAAACTGGAACCACTTAAGTAAAGCTTAGCTTTAATAGCGAATAACTGATGACAGAACTATGAAGATCAATGACAACAATGATAATGACGTATTATGTCAAACTTGAAGATGCGCGATACGGGGCTGACCACCATGTCAGCGGATCCATAGACCTACAACCACCTCCGCACACAGAGCTTAGACACGGAGCCCGCAAGGTACTTGACCCACCGGATCTTACGATTGCGGGAGAGCTGGCGTCTATGCTGTAGTGCTGTTACGTTTAACGCCATCGGGCCAATAGGGCGGGAGGCTGAGCCGCACGATCGACAAGTGCCGACCGGCACGCAGACCCCATAATCATCAAAACGCGTCCACCTTTTCTATTAAGGTACCACGGTTCTCCTATAGTGCCATTACAATCGAAATTATATCAGTTTTGTTGTAGCCAATCTTTGAATCCGAATAGCCTTTAATCACTTTGTATTGGGGAGAGAAATATAAACGAACTTTAGCGCATGTCTTACTCGCTTCATGGCAAGGGTTTAGTCCAAGTGCTTAGAATAGGGTTAGAAATTAGCTAATAGGTACTCCGTATTCTTTGGTCTAAATGGTTCATAGTTTCCCTTTCCTTTCGGTCAAGGCCAACCCTACCGATTTGTGTGCAAGTATCAGAGACTACAGTTCTGGTTAGGCGCCTACTGTTGGTTCTCGTTGCAGATGACCGAAGTCCTTGTGGCGTTTTACTCGGCCAATAGTATTCAGGTTCGAAGGATCCTAAATGTTAATCTAGCGCTAGTGGCTTGTACCAGTGGGAAATTTTGAGAAACTTCCTGAACCTACTTGCTGCATAGTGTCTGTCTGGTGGCACGACGCCTCGAACCCCATCTATTCACTTAGGAGGTCTGCAGCAAAGAAGTTGTCGAATGCATATATTGGAGGGTGCATGAGCTTCCAACCGAAGGCCTAGACGCGCGCTATACATTCGGCTGGCTGCCTTACTAGAGGATATACACTCAGCAAGGGACAAAAAGCACAACCCGAACGCAATGCTCCCTCCAACCATCCGCCTTCTAGGCGCCCTCGACCCCCAAACCTAGCCGCGATGTGCCCGCAGATCGATCGCCGAGAAAGCCGGCCACAGCCACTCAGCATGAGGGACAGTAGGTAGGTTAAAACACCTCCAAGCACCGTGAATAGCCACACGTTTCATCCCTTTGGCGACCCTTCGGCCGAGAGACTTAAAAGTGGAATAATGGGGCGCTTCTTGCACGACTAATTACACCCAACAAAATTATGATAGGTATTCGGCTGGGGGGACATTTTCATTAGTACATCTTGCATATGCAAGAACCCTCGTTGTTCCACCTGAGTCACCCCAGCTGAGGGGGCAGGACAAAGGGATAGGAGGGGGAAAGTAAGGTAAGGAGGAACATCTCAATACAGTACGCGTTAGAGCCTGTAGAGGCCCCCCTGCCAGTGGTCCGGGCGTTGGGGCTAACCTCCTAGGGAACAAGAACTAGTCCTGTTGATCCCACCTAAACCACTTCTAGCTACCTTTAGGCGCCTAGACATGGCCGAATATTTCTGGCTACTTCGACCGGCGACTTGCTGGTGATATCAAAACCTAGTCAAATCCGAATCATCATCAAAGCGGGAAAAAGAAGAGGTTGAGCGCATCCCTTTGAGTACATCAGCACTGGTGAGCTTGGTAGTGCCACTCGCTAGCCTCTCCTGGGTTGACACGCGTCTTACTATGTAGATTCTCCCGCCAGTCGCGAATCAGGTAGATTAAAACACAGGGCCTTGAAGCTTGTAGTGCTGCTAGCTTGTACTCCGATGCAACCCTTCCACCTAGCTGGTTGTTGGATTGAAAGTCCAACGAATAAGGCTAAATTCTTGAAGGAAATAAAAAGACAATGTTAGGAGAAGACAACTGGGATTCTTACAGGTGAAAACAATAGGCAGTGTTAGCCAGCTGGGCGATGTTACATGTCGCTCAAAGGCCGCTTCGCACTCAGCCTGACGTTGCTGTTGGTAATCAGGATGGCTTCTTGGTATTTGCGCTCAGACTGGATCGACTAACTTATGATTGTTGATGAGAATGATGGAGGCGTAATAGAAGTGGCGGTTAGCTTACTCCCATTATAGTTGTAAAGGTTAAAAGTGTTGGCCCTAGTGAGCGTTCACTACCTAGTTCCCAGTTGTACAGTGTATATTGCTATAGCTATCTTATGCAATTAACTTCATGAGAGTAAAAGTTTGAACGCTGCATGTAGTCTTAGCTGAATCGCCATTTATGAGGCGCTTGGTTATGACGTAAGTAGATTGACTGTAAGATTCAGAGTTGGCAGTGCATCTGGTGGGAACTTCAAAAATGAAGGACCTTGGCGTCATATAGCGAAGGTTTCCAGGGGCATAGGGCATTTCTTCGTGTAGAGAGATCTGAGTCCCAGGTATGCTACACATCAATGCCTAAATACACACACTCACCTTCCCTTTCTCGTCTTGAACTACACCCTTACTTAACTTTAGTCGGCCTACCTATTCTCTCCGGGTTTCAACACTTATCACAGGAACCCGAACGCCATCGTGATAACCATTATACACTCTTGCGACCTAAGCTCGCAGCCTTTGCCTACCACCAAGTAAGCCCGACATTTCGTTCACACAATTATACGTAGAAGGACCCTTTCGCCCGGAGATTCGACGAGGAATCGCCTCGAATACATATCGCAAGGGCTCACGACGGGCATCGTCAAGAGTTTTTATCCACTCGGCAGAGCGGTGTGAAGTAGCCTTCGCTTCCCCGCATACCGAGAATGGCCGGCCGTCTGAAGAACCAGGCTTTCGTCGGGCATAATGTGCACTGAACTGGCTTTGTTATCAGGCCACTTATACATGAGATCCACTAGGACTTCACGTGTCTGCCCGTGAATATCCTCAATTAGGAGGCGATATCATAAGATATATATGTTCAAGCTCTCAACTTCCTCTCAGTCGTTTCGGGCGACTAGCTTTCTCTTGAACAGGTTTCGAGATTCCTCGTGGCTTCGCGCCCTTGGTGGCCATTGGCTTATTCGGTCGCCTGCGGGCACGAAGGTCGGGGCCGCTCGTCTTACTTGGGTGAGGGGGCACCTGTGTAGGACCCTCGTACGGTAGCAGTTCATCACCTCGATTCAGCAATAATCCGAACTCTGGCAACTGACCGGCAATCCTTCGGCTTCTTCTTGTCTTCTCGTATGTTTTCCGCTGTTTCCGACGAGGTTGGGGCTCTGCTACATTAGGCGAATCTTCTGTAGTTGTTGTAGGAACCGCATTCGCCTGTCTCGCGCATGATTTACGCCGTTTTGTAGCGTGTAATGCACCATTGTCATCATGTTGGTTTATATCGTCGAAATGAGCATCCCTCTTTCTCTTGGAACCTCGCGAAGGTTCTGTGATTTGTGTGTCTATTATCCCTGATTGGGCCGTAATACTGCTGTTTTGGTTGATAGCATTTTGCACTGACGCAGTCTCGTGCACAGTGTTTTCTATGTCGGGTGCTCGAGAGTAGCTTTGCCTCCCGTGCGATGGAGGCCGGCTTTGTGTCGGGCCTGATGGCTGTGACGTAGCTGGGTCTTGTAGGTGTTAGGGGCTGTTCTTGGTCTTATATAATACGGATATGGAATGATAAAAGAGACATGCCTAAAGACTGGGTGTGCTTCATATGTTCTAGGCGAAAGTAGTCATTCTTTTGCCGCCAGTACGCGGGATCTTTGAGGTCTGGCAGGGGGCCTGACTTCTGTCGATAGCGAACATCATACGCGCCGGCGATGTAAATCTCGTCGTTTTCTAAAATTTGTCGACCTTCATTTTGGAAGAAGTCTTCTGTCAGAATTTCATATAAACGCCGTTGTACGCGTGATATCTCGAGAGCTGCTTCTGACGCTGGGCTGGGCCGACGTCTCGAAATCACGCTAAACGCAGTCGAGAGAACATTTGATGCGGGACTGGGAATGGGCAACCTGTCCCGATCTTCGTCGTACAAACCTAACCAAGGCAATAGAGGGGAGTCATCTTCTGCGTCTAAGAGATGTTAGAGGCTAGCTAGTTGTGTGATTTCAAATTTGAGTGAGAGGAACAAGTGCCATACACTTAGCTCGAAGGAGGGATACTAATTTATCTGTGAAATATTCCAATTTGGCTTCCCAGTAGGTCGGATCTTGTAAGTTGGGCCTAGGGCTTCTATCACGTTTGTAGCGGATATTGTAGCGGTCTGCGATATGGAGCTCATCGTTTTCGATAATCTCGCGACCTTCTCCGCCAAGATGCCAAAGGGCAACCATCCTATCATAGACACTTAAGCGTGCTAGACGCCATCGACCGGTCCGTGTTATCTCTACCGGCCTCCCGACAGTATCTTCGATGCCATCTAAACTGGCTATATCCGATAGAGGATGGAAAACCGGACTGCACGGCACCGACAAGATATCTCCTGGTTCATCTTAGTAGCCATCGTAATTCCATTTAGTACACATCCCTTCCTTACCTGTGTTACCTGTGTCATGAGTACCGTCGACCCATAGCTCGATAGCTTTCTTTCGTTGGGGCCAATTACGTATATATTCCTGTGTACGCTCCATCTTGGCTTGCTCCTCCATTTCCTCCGTGTTGAGTGTGCCTGGCGTAGGAGACGGCAGAAGCGGGATCTTGGCCGATTTGAATCGCCACCATATACTTTCAAGATGTCGAGAGTGATCCTCCCAATAAGTAGTATCTTCAAGATTAGGCCCGGGGTTACGGTCGCCTCGATAACGAACATCTAACTCGCCGGCAATATAAAGTTCGTAGTCAGCAATAATGCGGCGCCCTTCGCTCCCGCAATACCAATAAATGTCACGCAAGCTGTAGTAGACGTCTCGTTTTGCTCCTTCAAAATCAATAACACGCTTATATTTGTCTTCAAGATCTTTCAACTTGGCTTTCCAGAAACTCGGGTCTAGGACGTCGGGCTGGGGGACGGCGTTCCCTCGATAGCGTACTGATATTGTGCTGGCCATGTAGACATCCAATCCTTTGCGAATTTGTTTGGCTTCTTCGTGACCCATTCGCCCCATATTACCTAGAAAATCGGCCACCTGGCGCTTTGCTTGTTGTAGATCGGGGTCTTTGCCTTCTAGTCGTCTGAGATTTTCTCTTGTGAGACGCTGAACAGGGGAAGCTTCCTCCATTGCGATTGACGATTAACGATTGGTGATGGGCGATGGGCGATGGGCGACGCGCGATGGACGATGGGTAATGGGCGACGGGCGACGGGCGATGGAGGCTAGGGAGGGAAGGATCGAATATCTCAGTTATTGTGACCAGACGCCTCATGGTGGCCTTACCGCTCTCAGCCAATAGGAGTGATCGGTCCATTTGCAAGGGTTAGGATTACCTACCTACCTAGGTACCTCTTGTGCAGTACTGCTCGTGCTATGTAAGTAGGTACCTAGTCGCGTTCCTGATAGCAAGGTAGGTAGGTACCTAGGTTCTATTAGGTATTTTGTCTCACTTCTACCTAACCAGACGCTTAGCAGATTTTCAGTGAGTGCAGGAAGTAAGGGATGAGGGGTGTTGCAGCTGCCTAGAACAGGGCGTCGCTAATTTAATTTGTGATTCGACGGCTACCCGCCGAATTTAGTATCACCGTATGCACCTAGTATGTTATGTCTCATATGAATCAGGCATCCAGGCGCACCCAGGAAGCGCCTCGTTTTTTGGGAGAGCACGCTAGACCTATTATGGAAGGCCCCCCACCAAGCATTGCCAGATTTGTAAAGAAAGTGGAATACAGCTTATGTAATTATCGGAAACCCCCAAAAACAACAGTCACCCAAACCAACGCAGTAAACTAACGCAGTAAACCAATGCAGTAAACCAACACGGTAGACCAACGCAACATTGAAACCAACGTATAGGTTGGGTTAACCTACCAGTTACCTCTAGATACACATTTTTGGTTGGGATTCCTACTGAAATAAGCGTTCCTATAAGTCACTAACGCGTTTACGCACCTAATACGTAGATAAACAAAATAGTCGCGCGCGTAGTAGCGGTAGTAGCGGTAGTAGCGCTGGTGGCTTAAGCAGGTCGAGCGTTCATTTTCAGCGGGCAGGTTTTGCACTGACGCATTTGCTGACCGTATTATTTAAGTCGATTTCTAGCGTTGACACAGGAATCGCTGCAAGGAGCCCCCAAAAACGAGGCGTACAGGAAGGCGTACAAGGAAACTTGTCCGTCACCTTGGCCTGGTCTGCAATTCCTAGGTATTAAATACAACCCCAGGTTATGAGCCTGCTGGCAATACCTAGTCTCCTTCTCCAATGACAACATTCAAGCCCCCGTCAAATTCCCCATCTTCTATACATCATGGCGAATACTAAGGCGATAACTCTCGTGACAGTAACTGCCAGAACCGATTATATATTTACTTACGAACACAACAAAAAGTTCCTTTTTCTCGACGAGGATCAGGACTACGCAGCCGATTCGTTTACTGATGTACCCCCCTCTCTTGGTGAAAGTGCTGAAAGGCGTACCCCGTGAGTAACTCTCAGATGCTCATCTACTGATTGTCGATTCTTTTGTAATAAACTCGAAGATATCTAGCCAAATTATTTTATAGGAGGCATTTATACATATCGATCAAATGACAGTAGCTAACTACCAATGTGTGTTGCAGTGGTCGCCAGACAAGATCGCCGCCATCCCTGCGAATCACGACATGCGATGCCCATAGGGCGAAACATCCTCAAAGCGGCTTCGTATTTGGCACCGATGCCGAGAAGTGTGATATCCTACTTGACGGAGACTATGATTCCACGATCAGCAGAACCCAGTTTGCTATTAAAGGGAATTGGAAGACAGGAATCCTACTCATAAAAAATCTCAGTTTCCAGGGCACCGACGTTCGGTGCAACGAGTTAGGCAAACTCAACCTACGCTCCACGAGAATTCTACCACTAAGCGATGAATTACAAATTAGGGTTGGCCCTTTGGATTTAAAGATTGAATGTCCGGATCATCGACGCCTAATGAAAGAGGACTGGAAGATATACTGTAATGAGATGAATGAGATGCAGTCGAAAGATCCAAGCCTCGCTAATTTAAATCTCGAGTCCGCTCCGAAGACTACTAACACTCCCCAGGAGCCAAATTATCGAATCGGTGAGAAGATTGGAAGCGGTGGTTTTGGAACAGTGTTTGAAGCAACGAATATCGTCGACGGAAATATGTACGCAGCAAAACTGGCCCATGTTGACGACACTTTCAAGAAAGAGGTGGAATCCCTGAAGAAGATATCACATGTAAGTGTACTGAGTAATACAAGGATTTACGACGCGGAACTAACTTGACTTTAGAACCATATCGTCAAGTTCGAACATGTATGGAGAAGAAAGAAAGAGACATCGCCGATGCTAATAATGGAATTGGTTGAGTGCGGTGATCTTCAAACAGTAAACAAAGCCCATCCTCTGACCTCCGATGAGCTAAGGGAAGGCCTCAGGCAACTGTTTACAGCTCTGGCTTATGTTCACGGACTGGGCATCACTCATAGAGATATCAAGCCTGCTAACATCCTAGTGCAATCGCGCAACCCATTGCACCTGAAGTTGACTGATTTCGGCCTAGCATCTATATCAGACAATCTCCAGACTAGATGTGGCACACCGCTCTATTCTGCACCGGAGATTTTCGGGGCAAGTAACGAGAATTACTGCAACAAGGTAGACATCTGGTCTATCGGTATGGTAGCACTGGAATTATTCCATGGCATTCCAGGTGAAAGATACAACGAAAATAGATCCTACGAGTGGCCAGCTACGGTAGCAAGCTACTTGGGAGCTCTAGAGTCATGCCCGACTGTTAGATTTATATCTAGTTTGCTTCAGGTGAGTTGTTGGAGTTATTTCCTTCTTGTTTTGGTAGATTTCAGAGCGGCAGGTTTCCTTTCGAGATACCAGATTTTCTCGAAACGTATAGACCCCTATAAGGCGCGCTCGAAATAGTGATTACTAACTCCGAGTGCTTTATAGGACGATCCGAGCAAGCGGCCAACCGCAATGAATACCCTTGAACATCCCTTTTTCACTGCCCCTCTACAGTCTATTGCTGCTCTGCACAATCGACTAGGGATATTCGGCCGACCGGGAGGAACACTGGATGAACAATACCACCAAGATTCGTCGCCATTGTACAATGATACTGTCAAGATTACCGCAGTTCACGACGGCCAAGAAAACACTTTGACGTGGACAACTCAAATTCACGTTTCATCACCCAATCATCCCACGAGACACTCAAGAAACGAGGCCACGTCTGATAGCAGTAGTGGGGATCAGGATAGCACGGTACTCTTTAAACACCCAGATTTTTTCAGGAACCCCTTTGATGTGGGCTCTGAGGTTGAAAAGATATTAGCCCAAGATACTACGGCTAATACGGCCGAGGCAACAACTACGGGAAGGACAAACCCATCAGTAAAAGAACATGAACAATCTCAGCTACCGAACTATGATCTTACAGCAATCCCCAGAACATCACAGCGCTTAACAACGCAAGCGCCGTCACTGGCTCAGCCAGCCAATGCCAATGGATTGGGTAACGACGGAGACGTGGTGCCGAATGATCAGAATGACTATTATGCCGGTCTGAGCGACAATCGCATTTTCTGCCTCCAGGCTGCGACTGAAGCCAACGCGAGTCAGTCCCCAGGATACAATGCAGGGGATAGGACTATTAGTCACCTAGGTGTAGGCCCGCATATCAACCATTCGCCCCATTGGCACTTTGAGCCGGCCAGCTCTATTTCAACGAATTGCTTGCAAGAATTCTATAATGATCCGAGCAAGGGTTGCGGCATCATAGATAATGAGCCCAGGGATTCCATAACGTGTCGAGGCAACGATATTCAAGTAGAAGCTCATCCGTCCGAGGCTTCCCAACACCTAGACACACGATTAACTATACATAATTTAGGCGACATCAGCTACATCTTGATTCAACGCCAACCAGTGTCGATTCGTATTTCAGACAACTATCTGAACGCCAAGGAACTCTTTGAAGCGGCTGGCTTAGACGACCGGGGACGTAGACACTATATGAGGCCGTTGAAGGCACGCGATGCAGTCTCGGTGGATAACGGTGTCGAGTGGGTGCCGTTTCCGGATGATGTTCAGTTCTGCAAAGATTTAAATCTATTCTCGCAGACTCCTCAGCCCATTCAGGAAGACGTCTCTACCAATTTGGAAAGGGGCATTCACCACCAAGCCTATCCCGACCAAACACGCGGAGCAACAGCAGGCGAGGTAATACTGTAAGGAGTCTCTAACCTCGCGTTCAACTTTATCTAGAGAGCTAACTACATTTTCCAGTAGACCACATGAGGGAGCCGCCTTACCAGAGCCGCCGACATCTCAATTGAGCAACCCTCGTAGTATTGACCAGACGCTCAAACGGAAATACGGTGATACGCTCTAAATGAGGCAATATTTTCTTTTCATATCTTGGGTCCTTCTAAGTCTATAGGCTTGGGAGAATTATTGTATCTGCGGATGAACAGTAGATCATGTAGAATTATTTGAGCTATGATTACGATGATGCACGAGACGGAACCACTGAGAGACGAAGAATGACATTAGGATATACGGGAATCTAGAATGGTTTATTAAACGAGGTCGAGATTTCTAGAGTTACATGAATGGATTGATCATATTTCACTGATTTGAAGCAAGGAGCAGGTAACATTAGTGACTGGTCAGGATAGCACTGCCTTGATGTGTTTGCTGTACGTTGTACGTGCCAACAGGGGCCATTACAGCCCCCACCGATAGCTTACGGGGGGTGGCTCAGATACTTATATAGGCCGTCAAAAATTACCACACCCATTAGCCAGGTTTACCCAAATATTGTTGTGGTGCCTCCTCGCTGTGTTTGCAACCTCGACAGCTACGACTATAAGAAAAATCAACCGACAACCCACATCAAGTCATATAAATCTGAGTTTTATTCATAATTCAAGGTTCGGAAGACGAACACTCCACAGATATGAATACTTTCTTTGCGGAGCGCAATGTCGACATATACCGGCTGGAGATTCGAGCCCATTATGATGCTCTTTCCGACAAGCAAAAGCTCTACGCTCACTGGATGAGCAGGTATAACATTCTATCTTCCTCTAGACCTCCTGCATCACCCGATCATCAGCTTCCGCCTGCTCTACTTTATTGATTCTTAGTGGATTAGGGCTGCCTTTGGGGGGGCACGGATCATCCTCAGACAGAATGCCGCCGAAGCCGAAGCAATATTTGACCTCATTATGGCATTGTATCGTCACTGCGGCGGTGACTGGGGGGCTCTTGGTCAGTCCGCTGGCGTAGCCGATGCCGAGATACAATACTTCCTAGAATACTCATCTATGTTCCTGGCTAACCTGGGTAATTATGCGGTAAGTTCCAACCGGAAAAATGTGAGAAGCTCGATCATCAACCTTACATCTCGTCCAGGCATTCAACAAGCAGAAGTTCTTTCCGAGGATTCAGCAAACTGCTTTTGCAGCATTGGTGGGCCAAGTCCCTGGAGGCACCGCGCCGTTTCAAAAAACCCTAGACGCAGTGTATTCGGGGACGAATCCATCCCTTGGCTATCCTAATGTCGACCTAGAGCTCTTTAGCAATTATTATCCGGATTCAAAGATTCTTACTCGGGAAGAAGTCGCGGATGTTCAACAAATTCTAGAGTCTAATTCTATCTACACCGAAAATACACGGCTAAGAACATCCAATCAAGCGGACGGGAGCCTCAATCATACAGTTCTGATTGCATCTATGGATATTTCAAAAGAAGCGGCTGTGAAGTTAAATCCCACCCCCCAAACCCATAATCAGATGCAGCGAGGCCTGAGTGTAGTCAAAGGAGATCACTCCGATTGCATGGAACGCATTATTGGCTGTCTTGAGAATGCGAAGAAATTTGCAGCAAATTCTGTTCAATCTGAAATTATAAAAGCTCATCAAAAGGGCTTTAAATGTGGAGAAATGGCTTCGCAGAAAGAAGCTCAGGCTCTCTGGGTCGGGGATAAAGCTCCAAAGGTAGAGGCCCTCCTAGGCTTCTTGGAATACTACCGTGATCCACATGGAGTTCGGGCGGAGTGGCGAGGCTTCGTTCTCATCGAGAATCAACCTCAAACACTCCTATTCAAAAAGCTCATTGAGAACTCTCAGACTGTGATTCTATCTTTACCCTGGAATGACCATGGTAGATCACCCTTTGAAGTTGATGAATATAAAGAGCCAGGGTTTGTCAGCATGGAAGGTAGCTATATCCGAGACAATTACGGTGTATAAGCTCACCAGACGTTAGCCTTGACTTTTGTTAGCACGTCCATTCCTGCTGGCACAAATGTTCCAAATGTAAGGCATTTCAGCGTGGCACCCAATGAGTTGTGTGGGACTAATGATCCTAGCATAAGGACATACGGGTAGATCATGGCTATAAGAACTTTGCCATTAGGAACCGACTTATCGATGCTCCCCCAGGGAAAGTGTCATTTCTTTCAGAGGGAGATAGCCAACTTTACGCTAAGTTGTCATCTAGGGCTTTCAGTATGCTTATCGCCCTCCACGAACTCTTCGGGCATGGAAGTGGCAAACCTCTTGGTGAGACCTCACCTGGCGAATTCAATTTCAACATCGATGACCTACCTCGGAACCCGCTTTCAGGTGCACCAATCGAATCATGGTACAAACCCGGCCAAACTTTCATGTCGGTATTCGGCTGGAGTTATGAAGAATGCCGTTGTGAGCTTGTTGGATTATTTCTGTCTCTAGTACCCGAAACGGCTTCGTTGTTCTTGGAACCCAATGACGCGGATAGCGTCGATGACAGTCAGTCGTCCTTAGCATTTCATATTCCGATATACATGTACTAATACGCCTACTAGTTATTTACATCATTTTTCTCTATGTGATGCGACAAGGGATCCTCGGCCTACTGGCTTGGAACCCGGTAACTAAAGTATGTCCTTGATATATTAATGTTGATTTCCGCTAACTCTCTTGACAGAATTGGGGTAACGCTCATGCTAGGGTTAGTTCCCATTGATCACCACTAAGCTTTTGGGTAACTGCTAAGTTCATCTAGGCTCGGTATGCCATTACAACAGTATTGCTCCAAGAAGGTATTGGTGGTATAGAACTCGTGGGGCCAAATGGCATGGATATCGAGATATCTCTAGACAGACCAAAACTATGCTCGAAGGGCAGAACTGTCTTGGGTGACTTGCTGAAAAAGCTCCATATTTATTTCTGTACTGCCGATAAGGCTGGCGTGAAGCTATATGACGATCTTTCAACGATGAGCGCTGAAATGCAACAGTATCGTGTCATTGTGGAAAAATCTACAACACAAACACAATTGGTGCAAGCGAACACTTTTGTCGAAAATGGGACAGTAATTCTACGAGAATACGACCCAACGCCGGCAGGAATGATACAGAGTTGGGCTGAACGAAATATATAGAGTCACTGTCATAGAACTATTCAGATCGCAATTATCAGAATCCCCCTTTTTCAACAGATAGCAGCTCTAAATCGGCGGCACTATGCGGATTTCCCTTATTAAACAGATCTTCCTGTAGAATTAGGACCCCATGAAGTTCACTGTAATATGTATGTATATCATATGGCGTCTGTGGTAAGGAGAGCAGCCTTGAGATCCTGTATGTCAAGTATACCTCATGGGTCTCTCACCTAGCCCTCAAGTTGATCAACAGCGACAGGGTGGATAGTGACAGAATAAAATCACACAGTGTGTACTAGCACTTCGGTATGGGGGTCAAAACACCGATGAGGTACACCAAGTTTTTTGCCTCACTATTCCTTTCGCCAGTCTTGGTGCCGGGCTAGTCTTCCTGATTGGCTCATTATGGCCTTATCGTGCTATGTGCAGTGGCGCATACCTATGTGACCTGTTTGAATCACTACCTGTTTCTATCTGAACCGAGTCTGACGGTTTCTTCTGACAATCCCAGCAATTCCCTCCAACATACCCTCAGTTCCCCAGCTAGTTTTTGAACATATCCTTTTTCTTTCGACACCCTAGCTGCCGAATTACTAACCTTTGCTCACTCCTGGACTATGGAGAACTTGGCTCAGACTATCAACTCCACCGCACCTGTGATACAGCAAATATGTCAAGTCTCCGGTACCCCAGGTTGTTCTCTAGAGTCTTTTATGCCCCCTTTTTCGAATGTCTAGGAGTCATAAATTGTCTTGACGGGTGCTTTCTTCTCCCGAAAGCCTTAGTAAATGTTACCGTAAGTGGAAATCATTGACTCCCGTGTCATAAATAGGCGCCTCTATCGGGGTCATGAAGGGTGGTCACCTGGTTGCGGAATTCGGGGTTGGGCTTTATGACCTACTCGATGACACGTCTACGCCCGATGGCCAGACTGGCTATCATGCAGCGTCCCTCACAAAGACGATGACGGCTGCAGCGATTGGAATACTCGTCGACGAAGGGAAACTGACATTTGACACTCCTCTCGAAACGGTTCTTCCAGATTTCAAGCCCACAGATCCTGCATTGCAAGCCGCCAACATCCAGGATCTCCTTTCTCATCGAGTTAGAATGCTGGCTTGGAACTCATTCTGGGCCCAGGGTGCAGAAATGCCCCATCTACTAATGACTTCACTTCTACGCACTCTTTCTGTTCTGTCATCCGCCGCACCTTTCCGGGACAGTTTCTGCTATTGGAATTTCGGCTATTCTCTCCTTGGTTACATAATTGAGAGAATATCTGGTCAGTCCTTCAAGACCTTCGTGACAGAAAGAATTTTCAAGCCCTTAGGCATGAACCGAAGTGCCCTTCCAGGTGGCGATTTTGAGACGAACAACTACGCCAAAGCATACCAGCCTCTCGCCGACGGGGATTTTGTTGAGTGTCCTAGGCCCTACAGCCGCGATGGCGTCGTCACTGGGCCTTCTGGGGGTGTCGTGAGCTCTGTTCATGATATGTTGATCTTCCACAACGAACTACTGCGGGCAAGGCGAGCCGAGATAGACAACACAAGATAGTGTCTTCAAAAATGTCCTCCGACTGACCAGTGGCCATAACTTTGTATCAATAAAAACGGATAGAGAAAAGTCCGTGGGGCCTGGTCTCTTCCGAGTGCAGCTCCCTGGTAGCTTTGGCGCGATCGGCTACAATAGCTACAATATGGAGCATATGCCAAAGATGCCAAATCTGGGGAACAGCAGCGACTCACAGCTGATATTTTACAACCAAGGCAGCTACCCGGGATTCCTGTCGGCATCTTTTATGGTCCCTGAAGAAGACCTCGTGATTGTTGTACTCACCAACTCCTTGGCATGGAATGATGCAGCGGACTGGATTGGTCAGTTCTTACTGGAGCAGGTTCTTGATCTGGGGAACAAGCATGATTTTGTCAAGCTTGCTCAACAGGTCGCAGATAAAAGAAAGGCCCAATTTCTCGAGGTAGAGGAACGGTTTGCAGCGGAGAAGAAGGCTTCAGAGTCGAAACGCCCTCTTGATGCATTCGTCGGAGACTATCACCACGAAGCCGGTACCTTCTTCGTTCGCGTGTCGTTGGAGGATGGTGGCCTCCGGGCCTGCTTCCAAGGTTTCGAAGGAGACCCGTACAGCCTCCAGATTGTAGAACAGGACGTGTTTTCCTTCTTCACGCCGCGAGATGATCAGGTGCGTCGAGGCAGGTGGCCTTCCCATTTTCTAGACGGTTTCAAGTTTCGATTTTATACCGACGCAAGTGATACAATTGTTGGCATGAAGTGGAGAATAGAAGGCGCCGTAAAGGAGCCTTCAACACTCACCAGGACTTCCATTCACTTGCCGCCACCAATCTCGCAGTCTACGAAGCAAGCTTCGTAAGAATCTACCTCATCGTGATCAAGAAGTTGCCGTCTCCCCGTGCTAATGATACGGTGCGGGCAGCCTGACCAGGGGGTTAGGTTGATTAGCTAAGGAGGATCCCAGCCAAAATTCGTTGATTTCTATATAAATAGCCTACCCCCTAGTCTTAAATAACAGCCGTCAGGCTGTTCATCATGAATACTACACTCTTTCCTTCACACTTTGACTTCATTTCCATTGTGAAAATCTCTAGATGGTTAGGATGGCGCTGGCCAGGCCTTTAGAGCCTCTAGAGTGCTACTCGATAACCCGAGCCGTTTTCACTAACTATGGATCATGTATACTTCTCACATAGAGGCCACGCATCCTGCCATGACTGGCCAGTTGCACTTACACGCGGCAGATTTGCCGTATTGTCTACTATGGCGCTTGCTGCCTTTGCCTTTTTCCAATGCAGAGCAACGGAGGGGAAGAAGAAACGCGATATATAATGACTTATGTAGAGCATTGCATGATCAATCAGTTTTACCTAGAGGAGGATCGCATTTTTGCATGTAGTTTAACACATATTAAGAATATTAAGATAAAAAGTTGAACAGATAAGGGCTTGACACTCATCTTTCGCTTACACAGCCAGAACCAATTGTGGTTTTTATCTTGCATATTCCTGAGGCGTAATAGTAAATAGTAGATACCACGCCCTTAAACTGGCCCCTAGCTTTTCTTAGTGACGTTGGATTTAAGACTAACAAAGTATAAATCTAGCAAGCTTGATTAAAAAGTTAAACTGTCCTACCGGTGAAACCGTGCTGCTCCGGGCAATAGCCCCCGTGATTATTCTCGAAACGACCCTAGCGACGAGACTAGTGACTACCACAGGAACGACCACCTCCGCGACTCGCAGCCCAGCATCCATAACGGGCTTCCTCGGAGTCATGTCCCGGCTTCAGGAAGTATATCGCTCTGAGTTACTAGTATTATTAAACGTCGAGATAGTGACCAGACCCTCGGCTTCCCCAAGCTAAATACCAAACAATTATATGCCGGAGGCCTAGGGCAGATGTTTATTAGGGTGCTGAATACTGCAGTTCTCGCTCCTACGGCGCCGATGCCACCAAGGCTAACATAACAACCAGCTTACGGGCCGTATTGTCTAATCCGATTTGAACAGGAAATGTGACAATCGCTATTATTACAATCATGGATATAAAGAGGGGGCTGCCACCGCTCTTGCTAAGCTCAGTTTATTCTATTTTGGACGAGTAGATATATGTTTGTGTATACTTTGTATACTTTGATTTGCGAGCCCCTAAAGCCCATGTAACTATAAATACATGGTTGCTTAAGGTAGATGTGACACGACCGTCAAAGGTGGTAGATATAAATGCAACAAAGGAATAGCAAACACTGAAATACATAACTTGCTCGATGCCCATGTTTAGTCGACCATCGGTACAATTTGCTTGTCACGATCTAACTTCTCTACAAGATTTATTACTTGTTTAAAAATAAAAATGGTTTTATTTATAATATTATAATTTTAAACTATTTGATTTAAATAATTATTTAGCTATTATTAACTTTATTATATATATATATATATATATAATTAAATATTAAAAAAAAATTATATATTAAACATTTTAATAAAAATTAAACTATTATAAATTATTCGATTTATAAGTTTAATTATAATAATAATTATATATTAAAATATATTTTTTAATATATTATATAAATAAAACAATATATATTTAATAATATTAAAAGCTTTTATAATTAAAAACAAAAAAGCTTTTATTTTTATTTTGTTATTTTTTTTTAACTTTTTTTAATTAAAGCTATTAAAATAAACATAGTTTTATATAGTTTTAATAATAAGTTATATTATATTAAACTAAATTTTAAATAAAAAGTATATAAATAATTTAATATTTTATTTAGCTTTTATTATAAATAATTAAAATGTTTTAATAGCTTAAAGTTATAATTAAAATAAATGTTATATAAATAATTTATTAATTAAATATTAAAACATATTAAAATAAAACTAAAATAAATATTAAAATAAAGCTAAAATAAACATTAAAATAAATTTAAAATATATGCTTTTTTTTTAAGCTTAATTATATATATTTAAAGCTTTAAAAAAACAAATCGTTAATTTATTTTTTAGATTTTTTTGTTTTAATAAGTTGTTTTTTAAGTTTTTTTATTTTGCTAAGTTGTTTTTTTGCAAAATAATGTTTTTTATTAAAGTTAATAACTATATAAAAATAAAAAAGTTTTATAAAAATATTATATATATATATATTTTTTTAATTTAATTATTATTATACATTTAAAATTAATATAATTAATATATTTATAAATTAAAATATTTAGTTTAATAGCTATAAATATGTTTAATAAAGCTTATAAATTAAAATATTTAGTTTAATAACTATAAATATGTTTAATAAAGCTTATAAACTAAAATATTTAATTTAATAACTATAAACATATTTAATAAAGCTTATAAATTAAAATATTTAAGTTAATAATTATAAACATGTTTAATAAAAACTATTAAATAGTTAAATATAAAATATATATTTATATTTTTTAAAAAAACTTTTATATAACTTATATAAGCTTAATATTTATATAAGTTATATAGTTAAAATTATTATTGTTTATTAAAGTAAAAAACATTTTTAATGCTTTAATAATAAAATATTTATATTTATGTTTTTATTTTTAATAAATAAGTTTATAAAATAAATAAAACAAAAGTTATTTATAGTTTTTAATTTTTTGTTAATATTATTATAACTTAATTAAAAAATCTTTATTTTTATTTAAAAATAATATATTATAGCTTTTTATTTTTTTGTTAACTTATTTTTTTGTTTATTTATTTAGTTTTTTATTAAATATAAAATTTTAGCATATAATTTTTATTATTATATTATTTGTTTATAATATATTTTAATTATAAGCTAAATAAAATAAAAATATATAATTTAATTTTATTAACTATTAAATATTATATATTTTATATTAAATATTTTTATTAAAAAATATAGTTATATATATAGCTTTTATTTTATTTATTTATATTTTGTTTATTTTAAATTTTAAGTTTTAGTTTTTATTTATTTTTTTATTTATTATTATTTTATTTTTTTTATTTTTATTTATATTTTATTATTAAAATTATTTATTTTAATGTTTTTATTTTTTTAATTTTTTATTTTAATTTAACTTTTATATAAGTTTTAATGTTTTATTTAATAATAGCTTAAATTTATTATTATATTTTTTTAAAGTTTTAATAATATTTAATATTTTAAATATAGCTTTTAATATATTATTATATATTTTAATAAATTTAATTTTTTATTAAACTTTTTAATTAAAAAAAAAGCATTAAAAAATTTTAATAAAATTATAATAAATAAGTTTTTATAAAAATATTTAATTTAAAAAAGCTTATTATTTAAATAATAGTTTTTTTAAAACTATTTATAACATTTATAAAAATAAAAAAAAGCTTTATTTTAATAGTTTATTTTATATTAATATTATAAAAAAAAAATAAAGTTAAATTTAAAATATATTATTAATTTAAACTTAATAGTTAAATTTAAATTAAAATAGCTATAGTTTTTATTAAATTATAAAAACTTATATTAATAAACTTAAAAAAATAACTATTTGTTTAAAAAACTATATATATATAAACTATTTAATATTTTATATATATATTATAATTATAATAATAATAAATTAAACTATATATTTATAACCGACTTTATTATATAAAAATAAATAAATATAAAAAAAAAAAAAACATTATATATTTAACGTTTTAATAAAAATTAAACTATAATTATAATAATAATAATAAATTATAATAATAATAAAAAATATTATTTTATTTAGTTTTATTTATTTATTATTTTTATTTATATATTATTTATATTTATTTATATTTTTTTTATTATTTATTATTTATATATTTATTAATAAATATTAAAATAGCTAATTTAAAAACTATTAATATTATTTTTATTTTTATAACTGTTTATTTTAATTATTTTAATAATAAAAGTTATAATAAAAATATATATTTAAATATTATTAAATAAAATTATTAATATTTTATATATATTTAACTAAATATTTAATTATTTAAAATAATTATAATTATTAACTTTTATTTTAATAAATTATTTAACTAAATAAATATAGTTTAAATTTTAAATTAATATTTATAATAATATAAAAAAAACTATTTTAAAAAAACATTAAAATTAGTTTTATATAAGTTATATTAAATAATTAACTATTTAAACTATTAATTTTTTTAATATTAATATAAAAAATTAAGCTATAAAATATTAATAATTTTTATTAAAATAAAAATTTAAGTTTTAAATATAAATAATAACGCTAATAAAAAAATATAATAATTATAAAAACAAAAATAAAACATATTTATATTATATAAATATAACTATAATAAAATTATATTAAAATATATTAAAAAAATAAAAAAACACTTTATTAATATATATTTATATTTAAATTAATTTAATATAAATATTAAAATAATATTATATATTTTATTATAATATTTAATATTAAATTAATATATTTTTAACTATTAATAATTTAATATTTAATATATATAATATTATATATAAAATTATTATTTATATAAATAATATAAAACAAAATTATTAATTTTAAATAAATATTTTATAAATAATATAAATATTATAATTATTATATAATAAAATATTAATTTATTAATTTTATAAACAAAAATTTTAAATTAAAAAAAAAAATATAAAAATAACTTATAGTTATATATAAATATATATAGTTATATATATATATAATAAAATATATAAAGCTTATTAATAATATAATTATTTTATTATTTTTTTATTATATATATAATTATATAATTTATTAAATATAAGTTTATTTTAAATTATTATA
Source organism: Nemania sp. FL0031 (assembly GCA_022432375.1). Taxonomy (NCBI): domain Eukaryota; kingdom Fungi; phylum Ascomycota; class Sordariomycetes; order Xylariales; family Xylariaceae; genus Nemania; species Nemania sp. FL0031. The sequence continues at coordinate 235 of JAJKKK010000143.1, read as the reverse complement.
TTATTTTTTATTAAAATTAAAACTTTAATTATTATAAACTAAAAAATAAAGTTAAATATAATAATAATAATATTTTAAAAATAGGTAATTGTTTTTAAAATTAAAGCTTAAAAAAAAAAATTTTTTTATAAAATAAATACTAAAAGCTTTTATGCTTAAAAGCAAAAAAACCTTTGTTTTTATACTTTTTTTTATTTATTATATTATTTTTTAACTTAATTAATATTTTATTATT